>WBMV01008461.1:97778-261527 GCA_013396655.1 Campylorhamphus procurvoides
GTCGGGATAGAAATAGGCGGCACATCGCGAGCGGAGCAGCACAGACCGCAGCAGCAGCGCGACCGGCTCTTCCCAGTCTTTCATCGGCTGCTTCTCGTGGAGGTTTTCCTACTTTTTTTTTCCTGCGATTTAAAAGGGAAGCTAATTTTTACTTTTTTATATTTTTTTAATATATATTTTTTTCCATCCCGGTTTGCATCGCAGTCCGCCGCAGGGCTCTCCCTCGCAGCGGCAGGGCTGCTGCCGTTCCTGCCCGGCTTTGTGCCCTGAAGCCCCGTCCCTCCTCCTCCCTCTCCTCCTCCCCCTCCTGCCGTAAAACCTTCACGAGGCTCCGAGCAGCAGCATCCGAAAGCGCCGCAGCCCCTCGCTCAAACCACCGACCCCAGCAAAAACCCCTTTTTATTTTTTATTACGTTTTTCCCCCCACCTCCTTCCTCTTTTTTTTTTCCTCCTCCTCCCCACCCACAAACGCATCAAGGTGGACGCGGAGCGCAAAAAGACCTTTGTTTTAAAAATGCCCATGGAGCTGACGCAAAGCCGCATCCAGAAGATTTGGCTTCCCAATGACAACCGCCCGGCGCTGCCCCGCCGCTGTGAGTACGGGCACGGCAGCATCCCCGCGGGATGGGATGGGGTGGGATGGGATGGAGGGGCGTGTGGGAAGCATCGCCGTCCTCTGCGCACCCCAAGGGGAGCTCTTTGCAGCGCCCTCCTCCCTCAGCATCCACGCAGCATCCCGCCTCCCCCCTCCTCTGCGTGCTCCGGCATCATCATCCCCGTGCCTGCATCCCGCCCGCTGCCATCCCGTGACTCACTTCCAGCCCTTGGGAGCCGGAGGAAGGTGCAGCCATCACATGGCCCCACCGAGCGGAGGATGCGGGGAGGTGCTGAGACACGCGTGGCCCAATTTCCACTCCGCCCTCCCCGCTTCCCCCCGTCGGCTTCCAGCCCTGGGATTAAAAGGAAAGGGAGCAGGTTGTTCACCTCGGTACCCAGCTCAGGAGGGATTTTCAGTGTCAAGCGTTTCGCTCTGAGATTCATTAATCCCAGAATCATGAATGGTTTGGATTGGAAGGGAGCTTAAAGCTCATCTCGTTCCATGTGCCATGTGTACGGACACGCACTAAACCACGTTGCTCCGAGTCCCATCCAATTAGTGCATTATAAATTTGTTTTTTGCTGCTGGAGGCAGAATTAGTGAAATGGATTTGGGGGGGGGGAAACCCCCACCTATGACGCCAGCCGTTTGCATTTTATCATTTAGCCCCGTGGGATGAGATAAGAGGCAGGTGGAGGGGAAGGCAGAAATTAGTGCTGAAACTCCTGCAGTGGCTTCCCCTTTTCTTTGAAGCTCAGAAAGATCCTTGAGGGGTTAAAACCAACCTCTGCGCTTAAAAAATAATGTGCATATATACATATAATAAAATTAAACGCTTGGGTCGTGCCGGTGTTACTATAAACCAAATCATGAATCATGATACCATCTGAAAGCTCAGGAGGCAGCTCCTCTAACTCGCCCAAGAGCTGACCTGACAGCCTGCCAATTGTGCAACTCCGTGTAACTCTAAATGAGCGTCGCAGGAATCCGGAGGGCCGGGATGGAGGAGGTGGCACTGGATGAAGGATGGAAGTGACTTGGGAAGTTGGGTGAATCAGCCTTTCCAATGCTTTTCTTCATCGGGCATTTAAGTCGCTTCCGATGTTTATTTCCCTTGGCTGGGAAGTTTCCCCCTTCTAAAAAAAAATTATAATTTTAGAAAAAACGGGTATCCTATGAATTTGCCAGCTGTTGTTGCCTGTGGCTACGGGTCAGGCACCCTGGAGCAGATGTTGGGACGAGCAATCTGTGCCTGGCAGGGGCAGCTCTGCAGCAGGAGCTGCTGAGGAAATGGATTTCAGCAACAGGCTGAACATCTGGGTTGCCAAGGGGCTTTGCTTAGAGTGGGGTAAAATGGCTTAATGCTTTGCACGTGTATCTGTATGGCTTGACTTTTCTCAAGGGCTGACACCTCTGAAAGAAATCCCTTATGCATGCAGAGCCTCCCAGTGTTTTTTGCCACTTCACTCACTTGGTTTTTCAGAGGAGGGAATTCCCTCTTGGTACAGGAGAAAACTAACGTATTTAGTATATTAAGGCACCAAGGGGCTTATTAATAACATTGTGGCTTCTAATTATTTTTTTTCTCGGGGTGGGAACCAGCTGTGTTGGGCACTGTTCACTGTGCAGTATGGGAAGAGGGTTATTAGGGTTTTTTAGCTGCTGCTTTTTTTTTTAACTCAAGGTGGCTATTTTAAACCCGAGGTGCTATTAATTCCTCAGCAGCAACAAAGAGCAGAGCCACAAAGCTGGGTGGGAATGAAGGTGTAACAGAGACTGTGGTCCCTGGAGGGAGCGGGAGCATCCCTGGGAGCATCCTCTGGAAGCTGCGCTCCCCGCGTGTGAAATAATTAATCCGATTGTTGCTCCCTCGTCAATGGGAGGCTGGAGTGGCTTGGAAGGGATGCCTTCATCTGGCCTTTTGACGGCGATCCATTAAATTGCTGTCAAGCTGCACGTCTCTCACGTAGGGGCTGGGAAAGTCAAGTCGTCGCAGGCGCAGGGTGGGCAGAGCCAGGCGAGGGGAGGGGGCTCTGGAAGGGGATGCTCCAGGAGGGAAGGGGATGCCGCCTCCTCTCTGTCCCGTCGCTTCTCTTTCCCACCGCCCCGGCTCAGGGGATGTGGAAACACGCGTGTAAAACCACGGCTCGCATGGTTTCGGGGCGGTCGCATTTCCACGTGTGCGGGGACATTCATCCCGTGAAGGTGTCAGGGAATTGCAGCGGGAAGAAGCTGGGAAAGGGGAGCATAAGACTAGCATAGAACATGTGGCGTGGGGGGAACACTTGTACGAGGAGACAGCAAAAGTGCCTAAAGTGGGGAGGTGGCTGTTTTATCTGACCTTTTACAGAAGCAAATTTCCTTCCCTCTTGTGGTTTGTTTGGGTTTTTTGTTTTATAACTCCTTTCCCCCCCCTCCCCCTCGTTCTGGTGAAGCACAGGAGCACATCAGCGCCGACTTTCTGGCAGATGGAAGCCACATGTGATGAGCTCCTTCTGAATATCCTGGCTGAGCCTGAAAGTCATCCCTGACCTTGACTTACCTGGCTAGATATGGATAAGGAGTAATGAATATCCATTGAAATCCCTGATAGCTTCCCAGCAGTGGTGAAAAGACACGATGAATGAGGTCTTTGTGAATCACGGAGCAAAACACTGGTTTCTGTTTCATCCCTGATGCAAAGTTTCCCCGGAGACTTTTGTGGTTTAGCTGGGGTTGGGCTCAGATTCCTGATAAAAAGTTACTCGATGATGCCCTGGTGTTTTGGGAGGTCCTTCCCAAGTCTGTAAACAGATGTTTTTTTCATGGTCCAAGGGGAACCTGGATCTGTCCTGTGGCAGCAAAACAAATTGTGGAGAGATTCCTCAATTGCAGGTGTTTAACTCCTGCAGCACCTTTTGGAGGTGGCATGTTGTGCCAGCTCTGGGACCATCACAGCTCTTTGGAGCCAAAGGGACATGAACAGCACCCAGCACGGTCCCCATCCTCTTGAAGTGCCATTTAATGGCCCCAGATCCTCTTGGCTCTTTGAGATCCTTGTCCACTCTTAAAGGAAGTGTTTCTTTATTTGGGTGTTATACCTTCTTTCTCCCTTTAATAAGTGTATGGGGTTTCTTTCAAGAACAGACTTGAACCCACTGGTTGGGTGAGGATGTGAGACTCTTAAGAGGGGAAACAGATATTTTTCTGGATACATTGTACTGCTCCCTTGGTACCCAAGCATGAAAAATTGGCACTTGCTGCCAAAATCGATGGGAGCTGCCTCAGGCTTTTTAAATGCAGCACTGGGAAGGCAGTTGCACAAAGAGTGAATGTGAGGGCAGCTCCAGCCTGAGGAATGTGGAATATTTATGAAAAAACCAAAAGAGTAAATATATTTTGGGTAGCTTATCTCTTGCCTGCTGAGTCTGCTTTGGTGAGACAATGAGGAAGATGATGGGTGGCTCTTCTCTGCTGTCTGGGTACCAGTTTGTGGCCTTAATTTGGTTTCTTCAGCTGTTGGATTTATTTTTTCCTAGAAGGGAAAGGGAATCCCATGTACTTTGCATGTTCTATGGATACCTCTCTGTTTGCCCTTTCCAGATCTACACTGAGTCTCCACCCCTGGGAGCCCCTGGCATCCCCTTGTCCCACCTGCAGGCAGCTGGGACAGGCAGGCGGAGCTCTCCACCCAGACCATAATTAGAGCTGGGTTTTGTGGCTCTGCCACCAGCCTCTCACTCCCTGCATTCCTTTCCCATGAGGTCTCCCAGTCTCACCGGTGGATGGAAGGAAGGCTGGGTGAGAAATTCCCTGGAGGGTCCTGTCCTGCCTGTGCTGGGAGGGCTCTTGGCGTGTCTCACCTGGCTACATGAAAGGCAGCTGGCTAATCTAAATTCCATTAGGCATCGTTAAGATCTTCCTTTCCCTAAAGTGCCTGGCTTTGTGCCTTGGCCTTTCCTGTGTGCAGCACCACGTGAGAAGCAATTGTGCCGGGCAAGCCCTGGAGAGGAGCAGGGATGCAGCCACAGGAGAGGGATGCTGCCACATCACGTGTTCCATGGATTGTGTGGTCCAGATGTATCCCCTGTCACTGTGAAGTACTAAATAAAAATTCCCAAGCTGCATTCCTAGTCCTATAACCTCAGTAATTTCCTCCGAACTGAACCTGGAATTTGCTTCCTAAAGGATTTATGGGGGGAGAAAGCCATTCACCTGGGCAGCCTGGCAGCTGATTTGTCTGCATTTTGGTCATGCCATTCCAGTGATTTGGACAGGAATTTCTCTTCACTTGCCAAGTCATCACTAAGTGGTGCCTCTGGATTTTATTTCCAGCTGTTTGACATGGATGTTCTTTACCACAAAAAAAAAAAATAGAACCCAGCTTAAAATAGGTTTATGAGAGAAAAGGGATAATTACTTGGATATCTGCTTTTAAATGCTGCTGGTTGTGGTCCCTGTTCCCTTCTGTTTTCAGAAAAAGTTAGTTGGTTGCATTTGCATGTGCATCAGCTAAAAATCTAATCAAAGATTTTGGAATATGCCCTCTGTGGATGAAGATCTCTGTGCAGACCTGGTATTTCAGCACAGCAGCAGTGTCTAAGGTGCACTGCTGCAGGACCTGGACCAAAGTCCTTGGCTATCCTTGAGCTTTTCATGGAATTGGCCAATCCATGGGAATGGGAGGTTGTGTTCGCCTTGATATTTTTATTTTTTTAATAAATCATTTTTTTGTTGTTGCAAATGAGGAAGCTGAGGCACAGACACTCCTGGGAGCCTGGGCCAGCTGCTGGTTCCTTGCCCACTTTACAGCCATCAGGATGTTCTTGCTGTGGCTTTCAGGCTGTGATTCTTGTCCCCTGACTTGGGTGACACCAGGGTGAATTTGGATCAGCATGGCTTAGCTGGGGCAGCTGTGTCTCACTGATGGGCACCTATGGAACTGTCCACCCTGCCCTCTGCTCAGTGTTTTGGTTGTCCAAGCTCACGAGGGGAATGTACAGGAGGTATTACAGAGATGATGATGCACACGGAACAGTGCCTTTGGATCTTCTCTAGCTGCTAGATTCGGGGGAAGGCTGGGTGAAGAGCAAGTGCCTTGCAGGGCTGATACAAGATGAGCTGGGGATTCACAGCTGCTCATGTTCTTTCTCCTCCTCTTCATAGCCTGTGGGCCACAGCTTGCCAATTCCCCCACTGTGATAGTGATGGTTGGCCTCCCAGCCCGTGGGAAGACCTACATCTCCAAGAAGCTGACTCGCTACCTCAACTGGATCGGTGTCCCTACAAAAGGTGAGGCTTTCACTGGCTGCTTTGGGAAAACATGAGGTCAGGTCCTCAGGAACTGCACTAGCAGCTCAGCCCCTTGGGATGTGGGAGGCAGTGGGAGATCTTTCCAAGATCCCATGGGCCAAATATCCATATATTCCCATCGCTTCTGCCACAGCCTGGGTTCTCCTTCACTTCAAGACCAAAGGATGTCCCTGAGCCTTTTGCTCTAAGTGTGTAATTCCTTGGTCCATTGCTTGCTTTAACTCCAGAAACTGTCACAGCTGAGTTGAGCTCCCATTTTTGATGGGTTTTGCCTTTCCCACACAGTTTTCAACGTGGGAGAATATCGTCGTGAGGCCGTGAAGCACTACAGCTCCTATGACTTCTTCCGTCCTGACAACGAGGAGGCCATGAAAGTCAGGAAGTAAGTGTGGGCACTGCCCCCATACTACCAGTCAGGTCCCAAGTGGGTGGTGAAGCCCATGGCTGGAGCACAGTTATCCAGTTTGTTTGGGAATGGAAAGCTGGACTCTACCTTGAGCTTTCCCTGCCTGCCCAAGGAGGGTGTGACTTGGGCACCAGGAGTTCAGAATTGAAACTCTATGGGCTTGGTAGCTTCAGGGTCACCAATGCATGCAGAGGACATCAGGACCACACATCTCTCTCCTCTTTTTCAGGCAGTGTGCCATGGCTGCCCTGAGGGATGTCAAGCTGTACCTGACGGAAGAGGCTGGACAGATTGCGGTAAGCTTGGAGATGAACTCCATGGGATTTGACAAGTCCCAGTCCTGAAGGTCCTGTGCCCTTTGCTCTGTAGTTCCCTCTCTGAGGAGGTGCTCAGTGACAAGCCAGGCACTTGTGGTGCTAATTGAAATCTTTGCTTTTAAAGGTTTTTGATGCCACCAATACCACACGGGAAAGGAGAGGGATGATCCTAAACTTTGCCAAAGAAAATGGATTCAAGGTTGGTACCGTGGGGCTGCATTGCATAGTTCACCTTAGTATGCTGGTGGTGTCCTCATGATGCTCCTGTGTCAGGGAGTTTTCACTGCTGGGTTTGATTAAAAATGTGAAACTCTTCCCTTATTCCCCATGATGAGCCCTGGAGAATGAAACAATGGGAGTGGGGCAGAGGAGAGCTCTCTGGTCAAACAGGGAGGAGATTGGGCTGGACAAGGAGCTGGCTGAATGTTACAAACTTTGTTGGTGCCTTTCAGTTGAGATTTGCTTTGCTTCACAGGTGTTCTTCATTGAATCTGTCTGCAATGATCCCACAGTCGTTGCCACCAATGTTATGGTAAGTGTGGAAGTGTCTTGCTTTTGTTTTCCCTCTAAATGTAGGTAGGAATGGTGTCACATTCACAAGCCCTGGTCCTCATGGTGGACTTGAACCACCCTGGTATATGTTGGAGGGGCAACACAACATGGCACAGGCAGTCCAGGAGGTTCCTGGAATGTGTGTTGGTGTTAACTTTATTCTCCAAGTGATAGAGGAGCCCGTGAGAAGGTGCTGTGTTGCACCTTGTTGTCACCAGCAGGGAGGGGCTGGTGAGGAATGTGAAGCTCAAGGGCAGTCTGGGCTGAAGTGGCTATGAAATGAGACCTCAGGAGAGCAGACTTTGGTCTCTTCAGGGATCTGCTTGGTGAAGTACCATGGACTAAAGCCATGAAGGGAAGAGAGACCCAAGAAATCTGGTTAAAATTTAAGGATCATCTCCAAGTTCAGGTGTGATGTGTTTTCAATAAAGAAGTCATCAAAAAATGCCAGGAGGCCTGCATGGATGATCAAAGGAGCTCCTGGGCAAACTCAAACACAAAAAGGAAGCCTACAGAGAATGGAAGCAAGGACAGGCAGCCTGCGAGGAATACAGAGAGATTCTGAGCAGTCAGGGATCAAGTTGGGAAAGGGACAAAGCCCTGACAGAATTAAATCTGGACAGGGACGTGGCAGGCAGCAAGAAAAGCTTCTGTAGGTAGATTGGTGATAAAAGCAAGAGTAGGGAAAATTTGGGCCTGCTTCAGAAGGAAACAGGAGACCTGGATACTGGGGGATATGAAGATGGAGAAGGCTGTGGTACTCAATGACTTTTCTGCATCAGTCTTCACTTCCAAGTGCTCCCAGCCCAGTGATGGAGTTGTAGAAGGAAAGGCAAGGACTGGAAGAATGAAGAGCCACCCTCTGTAGAAGATCAGGTTTGAGACCATCTAAAGAACCTGAATGTCTTCATGAGTCCTGATGTGGTGCATCTGTGGGTCTTGAGGGAACTGGTGGATGAAGTGTTGAAGTCACCACTATCCATCATATTTGAGAAGTTGTGGCCATCCAGTAAAGTTCCCATTGACTGGAAAAGGGGAAATATAACCCCATTTTTAGAAAGGGAGGGGAAAAAGGAGACTTGGAGAACTACAGCCTGATCAGTCTCACCCCAGTGTTTGGCAAGATCATGGAGCAGATCCTCCTGGAAACTGTGTTAAGGCACATGGAAAACAAGGTGGTGATTAGTGACAGCCAGCAGGGCTTCACTGAAGGCAAATCATGAAGGTGAACGAGTGGTTGGTGTTGGGACTGGTGGTGTTTAACACCTCTGGTGACATGGACAGTGGGATCGAAGCACCATGTGATGTAGAGGGAAGGGATGCCATCCAGAGGGACCTGGACAGGCTGGAGAGATGAATCTGTGCAAAACCTATCAAGTTCAATAAGACCAAGTGCAAGGTCCTGCACCTGGGTCAGATCAATCCCAAGCACAAGAACAGGCTGGATGGAGAATGGATCAAGAGCAGCCCTAAGGAGAAGGAGTTCTGGGCTGGGAGCTGGAGTGTGATTTTGCTCCTGTTGGAAGCTGTTCCTGTGGCCAGTACCAGCACACAGCCTTTTCCATGATGCTAATAAAACGCTCCATTTGCTCCATCTTTTTTCTTTTATTTTTTTTTTGGCTGGATTTATTTTGAGGATTTTAATCCCTTTATTTGGAAACCACTGGTTGAAGGGGGAGAAAATGACCTACTAGAACTACTAGCTGAGCGTGGGAATTTGCTCCACAGGGTGCTGCAGATGAATGATGCTCTGCGTGATGGGATCAGTGTGGAAAATAGGCCACAGGCCTGCGATGCTGCCACATGTGTCACTCTGTGTTACCCTGTTGGTTTCAGGATTGCTTGTGCAATTACTAATGTGTGATGCTGCTGTTCAAACCCAAATCTTCAGGAAAAAATAGCCTGTTAAATTAGTCCAGGGAGAGAAAAAATAGCCTGATATGTTACTTCAGGCAGAACTTAGTCCATGAGAGTTCTGGATATTCACATTGCCCATTTGTAGTATCTTTCAGCCCCGTAATTTGCAGCAAATAATGTACAAAAAGGAGTTGACTGTTATTTTTAAGCCTGTTGTGTTCTTTTAGCCACAAGGAAGCTCAGTTCTCCCACTGTGCTGGGTGATGAGGTGCTACCTCTGCTCCTGGGAGAATGGGGGTGGACTGATGCACATCTATACTAGCCATGGTTTATACCAGATTCTTTCACCTTATGCTTATTTTGGGTCTGATTTGCTTCTTTTCTCTTTTATGATAAAGGATGACTGTAAAGTGTCTCCACTGTTAGCTGGATGTTGGCAAGATTTTGGAATTTGAGATTAGCATTGCCTGGCTGGGACAGCTTCCTGACCTCTCCTTGTGGTGTGTTTTTTCCTCTCTTGCAGGAAGTCAAATTGTCCAGCCCAGATTACCGGGACTGTAATTCGACTGATGCCATGGAGGACTTCATGAAGAGGATCAATTGTTACCAAGCCAGTTACCAGCCACTAGACCCTGATGACTATGACAGGTAAAAGACTTTGCTGACTTCTGAACTGGCTTCAACACATTTCTCCCAGGAGAGGAGCAATGAAGCTGTTTTGAGGATGGAGCTGTATTTCACTTTGTCTTCAAATACCTGACCACCAGAGTAGTGTATGGCTTTAACAGGCCATTTCCCTTGAAAATGCTGGTTTTCCCTACCCCTGTGCCAGGGAGTTGGGCACTGAAACCTTTCCAGGCTCTTCTGGGCTCAAATATGCTGGTTTCAACCCTGTTCTGCAGGTCAAAATACAAAGGGTTTGGAAAAGCACTTGGGTTTGAGTGGTTGAGGTGCTTTTGTCATTGTCCCACTTCAAGGAAGGGACAGGTTGGCTCAAACCACAGGATTGAGCAAGCCCTGTGGTTTCTGCGTAGCTGTGTGCCCTGGGAAGACCTTTGCTGTCCTGCATGACTCTGCAGGCACCTCCCAGCCTTTCCAGTGCTCACAAACACGTCTGTGTGCCCTGCACGGATTATTCCATTCCTGCTGATCCCTGTCCTGGGGAGGAGCATGTTCCCTGTTAGTCCTGTTTAATCCTCTTTACTGCAGCAAGGAAGGGATGGCGATTACACTGGTGTTATTGAGCTCTCCATGAATCCCTGTTACCTGTTGGCTTCCTGGTGAAAATAGCCTACAGGAAATCCTTTTAGCTGGGTGATTATGTAGAGGGAGATAACTCACAAGGCTGTTTCTTGAGAATGATGTTTCTTTCTTTCCCCAGGGAACTTTCTCTCATCAAAGTCATTGACGTAGGCCGGCGGTTCCTGGTCAACAGGGTTCAGGATCACATCCAGAGCAGGATTGTTTACTACCTGATGAACATCCATGTCCAACCCCGCACCATTTATCTCTGTCGGCATGGCGAGAGTGAGTTCAACCTCATGGGCAAGATTGGAGGTGACTCTGGCCTCTCCAACAGGGGCAAGAAGGTGAGGGAGAAGGGGAGTGGTCCCCTGTGCCTTCTAGGAGTGATTTGGCTGTAGTAGATGCCTTATGTTGGATCAAGTGTGTATTTGGTGACAGCTGGGGTGCTGAGGATCCATCTACAGGGCTGGTTAATTTTGGGCATGGCCTCAAAACAAGACTTTCCAGCCATTATTGTTGCTGCTCTTCACCTCTGAGCAGAAGGTCTGCCTATGGAAGGCAAAAGCTGTTCTGGAGAAGTCACCATTTGCTGAGAAGAATGCTCATTGGGAAACTATGGACTAGAAATCAACCTTTTTCTTTTATTTTCATATTCCAGTTTGCACTGGCACTGAACAAATTTGTAGAAGAGCAGAATCTGAAGGACCTCAAAGTCTGGACCAGTCAGCTAAAGAGGACAATCCAAACAGCAGAAGCCCTCCAGCTGCCCTACGAGCAGTGGAAGGCACTCAATGAAATCGATGCTGTAAGTATCTTTGTAGTAAGATTAGGCTGGTTCTTGCTTGACAAGAGAGACTGAAAGCGTGGCCTTTTCACTTCTGCCTGAATCTCATCTCTCATGGGGAGGTTTTCCTTCTGTGGTACTTCTGCAGGACTCACCTTCTGGCTTCTGATCTTAGCTGTACCTTGTGCAGATGCTTCCAGGTGTTGGCTTGAATGATAGAATGGTTTGGGTGGGAAGGGACCTGAAAGACCATCTATTCCAACCCCCGTGGGCAGGGTCACCTTCCACTAGGTCAGGTTGCTCCAAGCCCCATCCAGCCTGGTAGATAATTTTTGCTTGGAACTGCTCTGTAGCTGAGCACTTGCAGGGTTCCACCCAATTGCTTTGGACAAGGTTTTGCATGTTGTCTGTACTGATGGTTTTTGACCTGAGCATGTCCAGTAACCTCATGGATGTCCTGTTCTGGCAGGGTGTGTGTGAAGAAATGACATATGAAGAAATCAGGGAGCAACATCCAGAGGAATTCGCGTTACGTGATCAGGATAAATATTATTACCGCTATCCCTCAGGGGAGGTAGGTCTGCAGGGGCACCTTCAGAGACATCATGTTTACTTTAAAGGTGGCCTTTTTGCCTTCATTCTGTCCCCTACACTCGAGCAGTGAGTGCTCCAAGAAACTAGGATCAAAAAAGTTCAGGGCTCGTGTTCACCTTTACCCTGAGTTCTTACAAAATTGTGGTATGTGAAGATCTCACTAAGAAATGTATTACTTAACAAACAGTCCCACTGACTTTATTCAGATTAGTAGGAAAGGAACTCTGGAGATTTCTAGTCCAACCTCCATCATTATATGCACTCAAAGTGTTGTGCTGCCCCAATTTCCTTTTCTTTCATTTCTAAAAAAAGTGATTTTCACTCTGTTCTCAGTATCATTCCCTAAGGGTTGATGGTAATAGTTCTGTTCCCACAATCTGCTTTCAGGGTGTGACACAATGAGGTGGGAATTTACATCAGTTCTGGATTATACTTTAGGCTGTGAATTAAGCCATTTATCCGCAAATTAAAAGTCACACCCATAAGCATTTGGGGGAAAAAAATCTTTGGAGACATCCTTGTGACAGTGTATTTAACCGGAGAATGTGTGGGGATGTCAGACATCACCTCTGGGTGTCTGGGGCTCCTTCTAGGCTGCCTGTCATGCTTCTTGATGATGTCCTTGAAAACCTTAGACTTCTTAGAACTTAGAAATCCCGTAGAATATCAAATTTCAAGATGATAGAGAGATGCTATCCTCAGAGCCCCTGTTGCTTACCTTAATAAACTTGCCAGGACTGAGATGTGATTCACTGAGATATGAATGGCTTCTTCTCTGATGGAACATATAGCCATGTTCTGGAGTAGCCTGAAGATGAGGATTTACTTGTTTTTAGCAGTAATTCTGTTGGTTTAGTCAGAGGCATGAAATCAATAGGTGAGCCAAGACAAGGAGCACCACTTCTTCTGTGGTGTTTATTTCTTTGGTCCTATGCCATAACTCTCTTCCCTTCTTCTGTCCCAGTCCTACCAAGATTTGGTTCAGCGCCTGGAACCAGTCATCATGGAGCTGGAGAGGCAAGAGAACGTCCTTGTGATCTGTCACCAGGCTGTCATGCGCTGTCTCCTGGCGTACTTTCTGGATAAGAGTGCAGGTGAGCTCCCTGTCCCCTCCTGCTGGAGGAGGAATGATGGATGCAGCTCTGAGGCGATGTGTTGGTGGCCTGGAGCGTGCATCTGTTTGGTGTGGTGTGGCCTTTGCTGTTGATGAAGATGCTTTCGGAGGTGGGGTGGGATAACCCTCCTGCTTTGCTGTCTCTGCAGATGAAATGCCCTACCTGAAGTGCCCCCTCCACACAGTGTTGAAGCTCACCCCAGTAGCCTATGGTAAGTGGGACCTTCCTCCTAAACATGCTGACTTGTACCTCTTCCTGAATCCAAGCTGCCTCTGGGAGAAGAGCAGGGGTCTGAGGTGGAGCTCTGGGCAACACCCTGTGCCTGTTGCATTTGCTCATGACCTCTCTTCTGTCTCCTTGTGCTCCCTTCTGCAGGCTGCCGGGTGGAATCCATCTCACTGAACATTGAAGCCGTCAACACCCACAGAGATCGGCCAGAGGTGAGTGTTGCTTTTCCTTGGAGCCATCCCTTGGTGTTTCCCTCCTGTCCCCTACGATCAGCTGGCAGTGGGAATGCCTGGGGTGGGCATGGGGAGATTGCTCAGCTGGGTGCTGGGAAGTGCTGCTGGTGGAGCATCAGATGGGTTCTTGCTCTGCAAAGTTGGCTAGTTGAGGGTTTTCCAAGGATGAAGGAGTGTTGCATGTGCCTGCTTCCCAGGGTGTTTGCCCATACTAGAGCTGGCCCAGGGAAAGCTCCTCCCTGGTCTTTGATTTTTGTCTCTACAATCATCCATTTACCTGAGCAGGGAATGGAGCCATGGATGGAGAAGGTGACTTCTCCCAGGTCTCCGAGTTGTCTGGCAGAGCCTGGGCTCAATGCCTTGCCCAACATCTGACTTAGGAGGGTGTTTGTTTTTTTTTCTCCTGGTATGCTCATGGCTCTGTAGGGCTGCCAGAGTGCTTTCCTGCAGGGTTAGGGTATGGTGGTGCTGGGCTGGGGATGCTGCTGGGAAGAGACCCCGCATATGAAAAAATTCTGCAAGGTCTGGTCAATCTGTCATGTGCTCCACTGGGAGCTCAGCACAGCAATACCAGCTTGGTGGTGGGGCTGGGTTCCCTGGGGATGTTATGCCCATGTACCAGGTGCTGAGACCTTTCCAACTTGTGCTTAGTGGTGATGGAGCCCAGCTGGATGCGGGACAGTCGGGGCCATCCCCTTTTGGCCCACATCTCCTTTCCTTCACTTCCTGACCTTGGCAGGTGGCAGCACTTGGGTCACCTGTCCCTCCCCGTGGCTGCAGGGGGGAAGCCAGTCCTTCCCCCTGCCACAGGGGCCATCAGTGCCCTCCTCCACCACCCTTGCTGGGGATGGCAGGAGGGCCACGGGTAGGATGGAACGAGACACGTGCAAAGTGCTTGGGTCCCCTACTCGGCTGCGTGGGTGCTGCCCCCTCCATCCCTCCTCGCTTGAGCTGGAGCTTGGCGGTGCCAACCTCTGCTGGCTGCTCTGCTCCCACTTCCCGAATCTTCCTTATCAGCTTGGGCTGGCTTGTATCCCCTCTTCTTGCTTTCACACCTCTCCCTGGGTGGAGGGACCAGCTTCGAGGAGGAGACTGATGGGCACTTCAATGTTGTGCAAAATCATGGCTTCACTGCTGCTTGATTGTTTTTAGCTATCTCTAGCTACCTTTTTATGAGCAGAGGCTTAGGTGAGGGCAAGGTCTCTCGTGTCTGAGTCCAGGGCCTTTTTCCCCCCAGCCCCCTCCTATCCTGTGCTCTTGAACACTTTTAAATCAGGGGATTTTTTGGTGTCCAGAGCATTTTGTTCACTCTTTGACAGTGATTGTGGGGGAAAGCAGAGGCCACTTAAAGAAAACCAAAACAACCTGCTCCTTTTTTTTTTTCCTTTATAACTGTCACCTTCTTCCCTTTTTTTTTAATTTTACTTTCTTTTTTTTATATTTACTTTTATTTTCTTTTTCTCACTTTAATTTAGGAAGCAAAGAAGGGACCTAACCCGCTCATGAGACGTAATAGCGTTACCCCTCTAGCAAGCCCAGAGCCCACCAAAAAACCTCGCATCAACAGCTTTGAGGAGCATGTGGCTGTTTCTTCCGCCCTGCCAGGCTGTGTTCCTCAGGAAGTGCCCACGCAGATGCCAGGACAAGTTAGTTGAACTCTTGTTTTGTTTTTCCTTTTTTTTTTCGTTCTTGTTGTTCCTGTTGTTTTATTGTTTGTTGTCCTCCTGTCACTCCTGAAGCTGAGGAGCTGCTTGCACTTGTCGCAACCTGTGCTGCTGTCTCTGAGATGCATCTTCCTCCCACGGCTGCTGTCCCTCCCTGCCTTGGGTTGGTTTTGGGAGCACCTGGCAAAGGGGTCAATCCTCTCTTGGGTTTTGAGAGCGTCATGAACTCCCCCCAAAGTTCTGGGCTGTGTTAATTTAGTGCCTTCACCATCTAGCATCATGATGTCAACTTCCTGAGGAGCCACATCTCTAGAGAGGGCAGGACCAAAGGGCTTGTGCCTTCCCTCTGGATGTGCTTGGCTCCAGGGTAGACCTGGGCATTGCAATAAAGCAAATGTTCTCATGCGTCACTCAAGACAGAGCGGCCAAGCCTCATCTTTGGCTGGAGGGATCTCCTCCATGGAACTATAGGCAAAATGGACCAAAATTGAGTGGAAGCCTCTTGGTGTAGTGAACCTGGGTGAAACCCTGTGGGTAGCTGCCTTGGTGCTCATGTGTCCTCTCCTCTGTCACCCACCCATCAAGAGATATAGGAAGAGAGACCTGCATGCTTCTCCAGGACCAAACCCCCTTCCCTGAGCATATTAAGGAAGTGGGACGGTACTGGAGAAGCAGTGCAGGAGCTGCTTTGCCATGTTGCCCTTCCCACCAGTTGCCTGTTGGGTCTTGCTGTCTTGCTCAGCCTGTCGTTCTGTTGTCTGTGTTATCCTTCCACCCCTCCTCAGCCAGATCCTGGGCAGGTTAGGAATTGGTTCTGTGCTCCCCAGTTCCTCTGCTTGGTCACTGCTTTGCATGAGCCTTCCCACCCCAGCAAGTACCAAATGGGACAGCTCAGTGTGTCCCTCAGCGTTTGGGGTCTGCTTGGTCTGGTTGAGTCTCTGCTGCTCGGGGTTTGGAAGCTCTGGCTGTCAGGTGCCATCCATTGTCCTCTGCCCGGTCTGGCGCGGCGTTACTGACACCTCTCCGTTCTCTCTGTCTCTCTGCAGCCTTTACTAGGGAAGGCATGCCTGTAAGTACCTTCTTGCGTCTTATCCCCCCTTCCATCCCTTTTCCATGTCTCTTGCTATTCCACTAGTTGTTTTGTTGTGAAATCCGGCTGGGACGTGGACTTCTTGGAGTTAATATTTCTTTGGGTTTTGGGGATTTGCCTTAGGAAGGGTAAAGGGGAGACTGTGGATGCTGCTTTGTCCAATCCCCAAGTATGCTAGCTTGATTAAATGTCCCAATTTTGTTGTGAAATGGAGCAAATTATCACTTGCATTCTGTTGATGATACCCAAATTCCCTGAACAGTCATGGAATGGGAGATACTGTTGGGTTTTCCTGGAGTTATTTTGTCTGTGATAGCACATTGTACTGCAGGTGAGAGGCCTGAGTGGTCTGTCCTCCCTGAGGGCTCTGAGTTGTGTCTAAGTGATGGCACCAGAGAGATATCTGAGAATGTTCTGACCTTCTCAGGAGCGTGTTTTCTGGAGCTGGACTGATCCTGGGATCAGGATCATCTGTAGTTCTGCAAACCTGAATTTTGGGAACAGTCAGTCTAGATTTCATGGGCAGAGTAGGTGCAAATTGTCCTTCTCTACCTCTCCTAAGAGAGCAAAACACCTTGATCATTTAATGCACTTATTATGAGCATTCAAGGCTTTTGCAGTTTGTCTCAGTGCTGTTAGATCTTTATGTAATGGGGTCAGGACAGCTTCTGGATAAATTGAAGCCTTTGGCCTCAATTTATGCTGCATCATTGACTTGTTGAGCTGTGCTCAATTGTCTTCTCAAAGACCAAGAGGACTTTGAGGCTGAGTTGGGACTGGGGTAGTGCCCAGGGGTCACTTGGCCCTCTGAGGGCCAGTTCTAATTGGCTTCTGAGCATCCCTGTCCTAGACTCATGTGTGGGCTGAAGGTGGAGGGATCTGCTATAACATGGCCAGGCCAGAACTCAGCCCTGCTTGCACATAGCAGCTGTCAAATGTCATGTTTCTTCCCCTTTTAGAGTAAAGGTTTTTTTGGAAAAGGGAAGTTAGGAACATTGCATTTGGCTTGGCTGGTGGAGGGGTTGGGGAAGATCACCATGCTCCTGTGTCAGGTGTAGAGGCCTGCATGCCTGTGTTCCTTCCCTTGCTACTCATAGGCACAAAAGTCCCTGATGAAGTGCCTGGTCTTCCTGGGTTGCTTTGAAAGCATTTTTGATTCTTTGTCCATCCCTCTATCCACCTTTTTCCCACCCGTATTGCAATAAAAAGCACTGCAAGCCTCAGTGCTGGCTGGGACACTGAAAACACTGAGTTTGGGAGGTGGCTGTGTCAGATTTTGCTGGACCAAGAGCTCTGCTGGAGCAGGCAGTGATGGTTGCCCACCCCATGTATAGGCTGGAAGCAGCAAGTTTAAAATCTCCAGCTGCTGGGATCCTGCCTTCACCTGCTTGTGGGACTCAAGGGCTGCTTTTGTGGGACCCATGAAGACACAACCCAAACTAAAGGCTTGGTGATGTTCATGCTGGTGTTAACTCTTAGAGGCTGTCACATATTTCATCCCTCACTTTTTGCCCCATCACCACCTGTATGGGGTCAGGGATGGTGGAAGGTACCTCATTCCCAATTTACACCACAGGCCTGGGTTGGCAGTGGGTGCTTTGTTGCATCAGCCTTCATTACTGGGGTTCTGATTTGCATCCAGGAGGATCAGGGGACACCTGGAGAGGCGGGGGACATGCCTATGTACCTCAGAGTCCTTCTGACTATGAGGTTGAGCTGGTTTGGGGTCGTGGGACTACCTGTTGTGGTGGTTTCTTTCTCTTTTGCTTGGTTTGTGATCCGAAGTGCACTTTTTAACAACCACCTGATCCCCTCCCTTCTTCTCCCCTTCACTTTTCATGCTTTAAGAAGACCCGTTTGTCACTTTCTCAAAGTTTTCTCTTTACTAATATTTCCAAGGTAAATGGCTGTGGTGCATGTGGCTTTTCCTAACCCTCCTCCTGTTTCCTTAGATAAGAGAGAGCAGCTCAGCCCCCTCTGTCTTGTAGCCTGGCTGAGATTCCTGGTGCTTGTAAGAGGCAGTTTAGGCAGAAAAAGCAAATAAAACAAAACAAACAAACAACCCTTACAAAATTGATAAACATTGCTTGCTGTTTCCTAGTCCTTCTTTTCCCCATGTTGTTTTGTGTAGTTTTGTGAGTTGGGAAGTGTCCTTGTGGTCATCTCCCCTTGGTTTCTCCTCGAGAGGATGCTTTTCTTGGGGCTGGTCCTGCTTGTGTTCAGCTGGTTGTCCCTGGTTTTGTGGTTCTCACCATGCACTGGTGGGTGCCTGTTGTTGTCACATGCACCAGGGCTGTGTCTGGGGCGACTCCAGAGCCCATGAAACCTCATGGGGTGTCACTGGGGAAGTGTGTGCTCCTGCCATACCACTGGTGGTGGCTGGTTCCCATGCTGGCTCCTTGGCATGGCTGGTGGGAGTTGTCTCTTCTTGTCAGTGCTAAGGATGGACAGACAATGACCTTGCTGCTGGCAGGCAGGGGGGACACTGCCCACCCTCAAGGGGAGCAAGAGAAATGTTTAATTGGGCTACTTGAATGAACACTGGTCACCTTGCCTTGCATGGACCAAAGAGCAGCTTCAGAAGCGCAGACAGGGTGGGGTGGGAGGCTTGCCTTGGGTTTAGCTGTTTTTAGGGAATTCTGTCAAATTCCCACCATGTAGTTAAAGCCAGGCAGTGCTTGAGGGGGGAGGGGGTGTGAGTAGCAAGTCAGCATATCCCACCCACAGAACCACAGAGTATTGAGTAGGAAGGCACCCACAAGGGTCATGGAATCCAACTCTTGAGCAAATGGCCCAAGGATCGAATCCTGATATTGGTGTTTTCAGTACCACATTCCAACCAGCTGAGCTATTCTTGGGCTCACCCCTCTCCTTGGGCAGACAGTGTCCTCTCCTCTGTGGCAGATGCTTTCATAGTGACCTGTGCGTGGCTTTGTTACCCCCCCCATGTCCCCGTGTCAACATGTACACAGAGGATGCTGCGGGTCTGACCCCAGGCATGACCCCCAACCCACCCCTCTCGTTTCAGAACATGAACAACTCGCAGAAGCCGTCGTGACTCTGTGGGCACTGTCGCGAGGCCGCTGGTCGACGCCAGCTTCCCATCCCACTGCCATCCCCGACGCTTGCTTATCCACCGGTCCCCTCCATCTGCGGCGAGGGTGACCCCGGCTGTCCCTGCTCACGCCCGTCCATCCGCAAAGTGCCCTGCTGCGGTGGGGAGGGATGCAGGAGAGCGGAGGAGAGGAGCCCAATCCACCTCGGGGTCACTGCCAGCTCTCATCTCCAGCGTCCTGTTAGGTTGTAGCGAGCTGTAAAGTGCTTTGTAGCGCACAGGGAGTTTTAATTTTCCTCTCTTTAAAAGCGGTTTTGGTCTTCTGTATAGATGATTTGGTACCCACCCATCCCACGGGTGGGGTGTGTATATATGTGGATGGTGAGGGGTTAGCAGAGAAATAGGGGGAAGGGAGGGGTGGGCAAAGGGGTTTTTGCAATTTATTTTTTTTTTAATTATTATTAATTACTTCTTGATAAGCCCCTACCGTGCTGTGCTGCAGTCCTTCACCCACGCTACAGCATGTGCCAGTCCGGCTCACCCAGGGCTGCAGGCACCAGGGAGGCAGCTGTGTAAACTCCTTCCCTGCAAGAACTGCTGGGTTTAACAAAAAAAAAAAGCCTTTTTTCCCTTAATCAAGACACCTTTAAAGGGGTTTGCAGAGAATGTAGATCTGCTGCCAAAACTGGCTGCAAGCTGCCTGTAGTGTAGGAGGAACCACACTGGTGGTGGCTCGGGTGATGCTTTCATCTTGGGAAGCACCCAGGGATGGTCTGAGTTCAGGTGTGGGTCAATATTCTGGGGGAGACTGAGCACTGTTTGAGGTGCTGTGCTGGTACTTCATCTCCCCTTTCCTTTTTCTTGGAGGAAAGTGGAGATACTGGGAGGGGCTTGAATCCCTAGGCTGAGCTTAGATGCATTTTGTAGACACACAGGTCTCATGGAGGTGGCCAGAAGTCTGGCCGAGTTGCAGGAGTCCCTGTCTGGCTGCAAAAAGCCACAAGAAGGGACAGTTTTGTCTGTATTCTCTTTTTTAATTTTATACATACATGCTCATAGGGGTGTGTATGTGTATACATAGAAACCACTTGGTTTTTGCACTTTATTTGTGGCAGAAGCATAACTATTGTATTTTTTTCAAGTCATGCCCCTTAACAGGGGAAGCCTGAATACAGGCAACTTTTTTTCCTGTTTTTGTTTTTAATTGTATTTTGCATGCTGGAAAGCTGGGACTACAAAGTAATAGTAGTTGCAGTGTTCAAGGTGTGTGTGTGTGTGGGGTGGGGGGAAACAGGGTGAGGTCCTGACTTTGATTCCATCAGCCAACTCCCAGTGGTTTGATATGTAAGATTCCTTGTTGGCAGCCTGTCCTAGGGCTGGGAGACAGCGGTTAAAAATGGCAATTAACCACTACTGCTTAGTGCAAATGCCTGTGGATTTTGAAATTTATTTTTTCTTAGGGTTTTGGGTTGGGTTTTGGTTTTTTCCCCACCTATGTGCAGCATCTTCTCCACCCCCATCTCACGGGTTTTTGGCTGGAGGCAGGAGGTGACGGCAGCCACCCTTCCTGCAGCGCTGGGCAGAGAGGTTTGGGGAGAATTATGATTTGTATTTTATTGTGTGTATGTTTTTTGAGGGGGGGTTTGGTCTGTTTTTCCTTTGGGAAAAGGTGAACCACAGTGCCTGACGCTTCAGCCTCGCGCTCGGAGCGGCACCGACGGCGGGAGGGGGCTGGGACCACGCTCAGCCCGTGTCCCACAGTGCCCTGCCTGTGTGAGCTTGTGCATATGTGTATTATATTCCTGTACAGATGAAACCAGGAACACTTTTCCCCTCCACACCTTTTATTCTTTTTTTTTTTTAATAGCCTCATTAAAAGCAGCCTCTTCTCCCTGTGTGTGCAGGTGGCATCTGCCTTTTGAGATAAAGGAATGTTTTGGGGAGGCGACTCACTTGGCTTTCCAGCCTCCTTCCTGGGGAGTTTTATCTCCTTCCTCCTGCTGCAAAAAGATAAGCCAGTAAATACAACCATGACGTCTGGCTGCCCCAAGATCAACCCTGTACACATGTAGATGTTTTGGTGTGTATTTGCGTGTGTATATATATAAATATATATATATAAAACCAGAAGAAAACCTTAATGGCCCTAAACTTTCTTCCTTTGGGAATAATAGATGTCTGAGTAGGTCTAAAAAGTAAATGAAATTTGAACGTGGCATTTTCTCCAGCAATGGGATAACTGGTCTCTGAGGTCCTCTCGTGCTGGAGGGGTTGGTGGGATGGTGTCAACCCTGTGCCATCACACTGCCCCAAAAACTCAGTGCCCATTGCTTTTGGTTAACAGAGCCAAGGACTGGGCAGTGATGCCACAGCCGAGGCAGGTTGGGAGAGAGGACTTATCAAACCACCAGTGATTTCTTCTCCCTTCTTTTTCCCTGGTTTTGTTTTCCTTTGTGATACTTGAATTTATTTTTTTTTAAATTTTTTTTTGGATAGCAAAGCACTCTTTATTTATTTAATGTGTACTGCAAAGCTTGGAGAGAAGGGTGTAGTTTACTTGGGGTTACTTTTTTTTTGATTTCTGGTATGTTTAACTGTTCTGTATATAGGTCTGGAATAATTGCCTGATATAAAGCTGTGCCAGCTTAAAAACAGGGTATGCCTTTCAGAAATTTGTATATTTTGCAGTTGCTGGACCAATAAAATACCTTGTTGAAATACAGACATGACCTGGTTCTTCCTCGTGTTAGGAATTATGCTCTTGGGCCCCAAGGGTCACCATGTGCCATGCAGTGCTGCCTCATACCTGTGTTCCTGTGCCTTGTGAATAAAAAAATCTCATAAAAGAGAAAATGTGGATGCTCTGTCTCTGGAATTGTTCAGGGCTGAGTTGGACCAGGCTTGGAGCAACCTGGTCTAGTGGATGATGCCCTGCCCATGGCAGGGGGTTGGAATGAGATGGTTTTAAACACTTCCACCCCAAGCCATTCTCTGAATTCTGCAAGTGTTAACATGTATTAAGGGCCAGCAAATGCCCCCTACCTGCTCTCTCACCCTTGAGTATAAAGGTTATGTGCTGCAACACAAAAAATCTAAGTCTGCAGTCTAGTTCTTGAAATCAAATACCTGCTTTAAAGTGATTTGGTGTTAAAGGAAGGGCTGGGCAAGAGCTGTCCCCAGTGATCACAGCTGTCCTTACCCTGAAGGCAGGGAAGCAGCAGGTGCCACCTGCAAGCAAAGTTGGGTTGGGTTTTTTGGCTGCATGCTTCCCATGTGATTGGAGTTGTATCTCTAAAAGCTTGTTAGGAGCAAAAGAGGCAAAAAGGTGGAGACCACTGTGTATCCCAGCTCAGCTCTGGGCTTACCTTCTGCTGGCTGATGTGCAGTCCTTGCTCTGATCTCCCCTGGGGTGTCAGAGCCTGTCAGGCTTTGCTTTGGGCAGGGTTTGATGGGATGCACAAGGACTGTCTCCCTTCTCCCATTTGCTCTGTGCTTCAGGGCCTCTCACCAGGGAGGAGGTTCTCTCATTTGAAGCTTGACTGAGGCATCTGCAATCTCATTTTCTACGTGGACATGTAGACATGTGAGAGTGGGGTGATGCTCATCCTTGCAAGTACCCTGAGGGCAGGGAGGACCTGTGCTTTTTGGGAAATCCAGAAACCACAAGATTTTAATTTTATTTAAGATTTTTTTTCCTCTTTAGCAGCCCAGCCATCTCCTTGACCCAAGCAGAGACAAAACACTTGTCCTATTTTAGGGCAAAGAGTGTAGCCTTGCACCCTCCTCCCAGGGACGAGTGTGGGGGCTCTGATAAGGCTTCCAGCTGAGGTGGGCTGAGGTTTCATGTAGCCACAACATCATTTCGGACCTTCTGCCTTCCCCAGCCAGGCAGGGGCTGTTTTGAAGCCGTAACAACCTTGTCCTTGCAGGAGGAGCACAAGGGGAAGGCTTTACCTCCTGGGATGTGGCTGTGGGCAGCACTTCCAAGGCTGCTCTTCAAAAAAATACCCCTTCTAAAAAGCCTGTTCTCCTCTTTCCATGGGGTTTGTATCAAGATATTTGTACAGGAGAGCCATGTAAGGGAAGGAGTCAATGTCAAAGCCACCCCAGGCAGAATCTTTTCTTTTTCCTCCATGTGATGCACTTTGTATCATCACAGAGAGGAGAAGTTCCTTGAGGCACGACAGCTTTAAAGGTTATACTTGACAGCAGGAACATTACCCTGCTCCCAGTCAAGTCCCATTTTTATTAAAATAAAGGAAAAATAAACCCCCAGCTCGCTGCTGGCAAACAGGGTGAGAGAACTTGTGATTACCATAAAAAAAAAAAGAAAGAAAAAGGACAGCCCAGTCACGCTGGCTGACTCAGCTCTGATTGATGGCTCAGGAATGTGTCTGGGATTAAATAAACCACGGGCAAACCTTTACAATGCAACATGTTGGATGGAGCACACACCTGCCTCTGGCTGGGGAGTGAGAGCACTCACACCATGGGATTGGAGGGATTTTCTTGCTTTTTGTCCATCTGTGAGGAAAAAATAAAAAGCAAGTGATATTTTTGGGAATTGCTTCTCAAGGGATTCTAGCAGGAGTTATTTGCAACAGCTCCAGGTATCCAGGTGCACTTGTGCACTTTTGCTACAACCAAAACATCCTGGCAAGGAATATATTTGTGCTGAAATATGGAAAATTCATTTTGCAGCTCTGCACTGACCTGTGTAAATCACAATCTCAGTGCTCCCTGCTAAACCCTGCTCAGTGTCAGGGTCCCTTCCCCATCCCCAGGGTGGGCTCAGAGCTCAGGCTTCATTCATGGCCAAGGGAAAGCTGCATGGATGTGAATATTTGACCCTCACACTTCCCTTGCTTGTGTGCCCACCTGTGTCCTCCCTGAGGAGGGAAGGTGTGATGGGGCATCAGGAGGTTCCTCTCCCTGAGCTGCCCCTTCCCCAGGTGTGTAACAGCCCATTCCCATTCTCTGGGTATGGAAGAGCCCATTTCCATGCATGGTCAGGCTCAGTGTGGGTCTAAAGGGTGTAAACTCGCTCCTGGCAATTTCATGCCCCAAATAAAACCCTCCTGGTGTGGCTGCCTGAGCCCTTCTTCTTCTGCCACCTCCCCCTGCCCATTGAGTGGTCCCCTGGCCCCACACATCTCTGTCAGCCTCCCCAGCCAAGACAGCAAAGGTTCCACACTAGTCCCACCCTTCATCTCCCCAGCCTTCCAGGGAGTCACCACTGGCTGCTGCTCCCCTTCTTCCTGCCTCCCCACTGTGGCACTGACAGCCTCTTCCACCTCTGGCCGTGCATACCTTGGCTGTTCACCAGGCAATGTCACACTAGCAGTGTCCAAAAACCACTCAGACTTTTGGCATTTTTAAGAGACCCCTCTGAATTTACAAGGTCAAGTAAAAGAGCCTCATCTAGAAGGAGAGAAAGGGGACAACAGAAGCCATGACGACACCAGTCATCCAGTCTGGAGCTGGACCTGCTGAGATTGTCCTAAGCCCTGTGGGGTGGTTCTGCTGGAGAAACCTCCTTCTTCAACCCCTCTTTTACCCCTCTGACTACTGCAGAGCATCTTCCCAGCCCTGCTTCCCACCCTGCCCAGCAACAAGGAGCAGCCATCAGACCTATATGGCTTCTGCCTTGGAGCTGCTGCTCAGGAATAGCTGGACAGTGACATATCCCTGGTGACAACCCCTTGCAATCTCCTGGATAAATGCACAGAGGGATTCTTTTCAGACAACAGGTCACTTGAGAAATGAAACTGCGTCATTTCCCCAGCAATGTGCTTTTCCTTTCCAATCTCTTCCCTCCTGAGTTATGACCTGTTTGCCTTGGATGATCTAGCCACTGTTTGCAAAGCTGTTGTTCTCCACAGCCATGGCGGGACTCAGAGGAGACCTTGAAGGTTTGGTCACTTGGCTTTGCTGGGAGTGCTTCTGGGAAGGAACTGGTTAGAAAAAGTGAATTGAAAATGAATTTGGCTGCTAGCAGTGCTGGAAACATTACACAGATGGAGAAACAGTGGTAAGAGCCAATATCAGAATGGTTGACTTACTCCCAAAATACCCGATCTAGTTGAAGATGTCCCTGCTCATTACAGGGAAGTTGGACCTTTAGAGGTCCCTTCCAACCCAAACTATTCCACAAGTTTGTATTATTATCCAGTTCTGTGAAATTCACTTACAGTTCCTGCATCCACAGAATTAGCTTAATGTCTCATATTTTGCCTGGAAGTGCCTTGCTGCATCCTGCTGATCCTCTGTCCTGCTCTGTGATCCAACATAGGACCTGTGTCTCATCTGGGAAGGCCATGGGTGGACCAGCCCTTGCTGCTGCTGGGGCCAGGCTGGGCTCTGTGCCCTGGGAAACCTTCATTGTAAGGGTTGCTCTGTGCTTTTTGTGTGGTCTGATGCACTATCTGATATTTGTCGACATGAGACAGAGCAACAGAATATGAGGAAATCACAGAATGACAGAAGAGTTTGGGTTGGAAGGGACCCTAAATATCATCCAGTTCCAACCCCCTGCCATGGGAAGGGCCACTTTCCACTAGACCAGGTTGCTCAGAGCCCCATCCACCCTGGCTTTGTACATTTCCAGGATGAGTCAACACTTCCAGGGATGGTTCTGAGTGTTGCAAGGGCCCCAATCTCCTGGTAGTCTCTTCCCTCATGAGCCACCACTATCCCTTGAGGACCCAAGGGTTCCTCCCCTCTGATGATGGGCTAAATCACTTGAGAGGTCTTCTAAAATGTTATCTCTCACAATCCTAAGGAAAATCAAATTTGCAACCTGATAGGACCACTACAGGTTGCTGAGTCTGGTGAGTTTCATGACCAGCCAGATAAAACTCAACTGATGCATCTGTCCACCCAACCTGCTGAATAGTGAGAAGTTAATTTCTTGTTGATCTAAGACTCAGAGCTACCATGATCTGGAAGGACAGTAAGAAGACAATGTTCAGGATCTCACAGGCTTTGTGAATTGCTTCTCCCTCTAGTACAAGGTGCAGACTCTGATATTACACCCTCTCCTAGCCAGACACACAGCAAACATTTGGTCCTCTTCACTACAAGAGGTATCTGAGTGTTTTTGATGTTGAAATTGATGTTGGTGGCTCAGTGCAGAAGTCAGAAAAGTGGGTGGCAGCAGAGGTTGTGACCAAAAAACACTGTTGAATTAGAGCTACAAAGAGAAACAATAATTAAGACCTAAAGAAAAATTACCATAGTGGAGGGCAGCTCAAGAATGAGCACAGCCCCAAATCCAGATATTTCTAGCTGCAGCTCAAACCCCACAATTAAGCTGTGATTTTGGGCATTATGAAGAGGTATTTCCAGAGCTGGGTCTTGCCATTTGCTGCCTTTATCCACCAAAATGACTGGCTGAGCACCATCAGAAAGGAAACCCACCATTTTGATAAATGTCATCCAAACCAGCTTGGAGAGCCTGCATAAGCCTGTGTTAGATGCCTCCACCAAAGCTGGATGCCAGGCTGTGGGCAGAGCTGGAGCTGAAGAGAGGAGAAGGCTTTCTGGCTAGGAGGGAATGCACTGGTTTAGAGGGTGGTGGTACCTAAAAATACTGATGTCCTCTCTTGGGAGTTCCTCCACATGGCAGCATGGAGAAGCAAATGTCACCATGCCTTTTGCTGGTTCCTGGTCCATCTCTACCCACTCATTACTCCAGGGCACTGGTCCATCAGCAACAACAGGAGAAGGAGGCTGTAGCTCTCACAGAGGTACCTGGGCACCTCATCCACTCCTTGCTGCAAGCACAGTTTCCTCAGGGGTGTCTCTACAGGCACTGACCTAGATTTCAGGTTGATGTACCACGTGTTAATGGCTGATTTCCTTCCTGACTCTCCCACCGGTGATGCTGCAAGGACTCTGACTTACCCTGGCTGTTCCTGGGCTGCTTTTTTACCTTCCAGACAGAATTAATGTCACCTGCTCCAAGGGGTGACACCAGAGTACCAACCAGGCACCATGACTCACTCACTCTTCCTTCTGCCAGCCTTGATTCACCTGTGACAAGTGGCAGACGTGCTCTCCTGCCATGCATCCACCTTACCCCTCCTGACTGCCTCATCCCTCATATTCCCTTGGCATTTGTAGTGTGACATGTTTGCCTCTTGCTCTGCATTTTCTGGGCAATGTGGAGGCATCTCCCAAACCTGTTCTCCCTGAGCAGTGCCCCAAGGCCACTTTTTATCCTCTGGCAGACTACAGACATCCTGCTCATTCTCCTGCTCCGTAACTGCTCAAACTCTACTGGCAGCTCCTCGTGCACAGTTGCTGCTCTGTGTGTAGAATCACGGAATAATGGAATGGTTTGGGTTGGAAGGGACCTTAAGGACTATCTGGTTCCAACTCCCCTGCCATGGGCAGGGACACCTTCCACTAGACCAAGTTGCTCAGAACTCCATCCTGCCAGGCCTTGAACACTTCCAGGGATTGGGGAACCAGTGTGAGTGCAAGGGTTAGATGTCAGGGGTTTTTTGGATCTACCCTGGTGAGAAAGGTGAGAGAAAAGACCTGAAAGTCATGCTCAGGGCATGTTCTTGGGGGAGGTGTTTGGCCTTTCTACCGTCTACAGTGTCAGAGTCATTGCCATAAAACCAAATGTCTTTCCAACCACCACACTGATTTATCTTTTTAATATTTTCCCACAGTTTTTCCTGTCATTCATTTGGGCACATTCTCAACAACATTTTTACACCACCACAAATCCCATTGGTGTGGATGATCCCACCTTTTTGAAGCTACTTGGGCAGGGAAGTTATTATCTGGCTATAAATTACCCAGCAAGGTATAAGCAAGGCAAAATAAAACAATAAAGCATGAATATTCACCATAATTAATTTGTGATAATGACTGGGATGCCTTTCCAGACTTGCTGAACCAGTGTACTGGTTTATAGTGAATATTTCTGAGCATGGCCATTGCTCAGTGACTATTTTAAGCCTCTTCTTTTGACACAATTCTACCTGTGATGGAGTCTGTTGCAGAGGTGAGAGAAATCCATCTGCATTCTTGACACAGAATCAGTGGTGGGAGTCAGCAAATCCTAGAGAGAGATGGGACTGGGAAGAAAAGGAAGAAGAGTTGTAATAAAGGGTTTTCAAGACTCATGGTTACATCTGGCTGAAAACCAAGGACTTGGTTCACCAGAGAGCTTCTTTTTTAGACATAAATAAAAATATCTTCCTGTCCAAATGGGACAGAAATTGATATTTTTCAAAATTTCCAAAGTTCTTTTTGACCTCATGAACCGACATATCATTTTCCCTGTTTTGCTGAAGATGCTTTTAAAAAAGGGTTGGCCTTTTCTGCCAAAACATTCCTTTGTTAGAAAACACCACACCGGACTAACTTGGACTAATGCTGGGGGAAGAAGCACCACTGATGGACAGTGGGGCATGGCCCTTCATCACTCCAGAAAGATGAGATGGGGTTTTCATTGCCCTTATCCTGCACAGGGCTGGACACGCACCTTGTCCACACAGCAGGTCACCTCCAGGCTGGGAGACCCAGCAGAGAGGAGCTCTCTCAGGAATGCAGAGGCGACTCAGCCATGGTGTCTCTGGAATCTCACCATCACCCCTTGAAATGCTCCATCAGCAGTGCCCCAGATAAGGGCAAAGCCTGGGAGGGGCAGCCTCTAGCAAAAAGCCCACCTGTCTGCCCTTGGTGGTTTTAACACAGGTATTAATTACCTTCCTATCTCATAAGCTGATCTGAACCTGTCTGCATCTTCCTCCTGAAGCTGCTCCTAGTAAAGCCCTACTAGCAGTGTGTTCTGGGTGCTGGGGACTGATTAAGGGCTTGGGAGGATGTCATCCAGCCCAGGATGGCTTTTTGCCTCGGCTGTGAAGTGAATTTGCCTGCAGAAAGGCTGACTCAGCAGAGCTGGGAGGGTTATGTTAAGCCAGGCAATCCCACGGCTGCCACGGGATGAACCCATGCACGTGTCAGGCAGATGGGCTTTGGCTGACGGGCTGCCATTGTAATGGCTTGGGTGTCTGTCTGAGGATTACTTGGAGTTCTGCAGCTTCTTTAGGAGCCTTTTTAATTTTTTTCTCCACAAATCCAACCTGGGAATCAGGTCCCTCTGGTATTTCCTGATAGCAGTGCAACACATTGCACAGTATTTCCCTTTCTGGTTGAGCTGGTGAGGTTTTGGGCTTGTCTGGGGAAAAGGATTTGGCTTCATGGCTTGTCTTTGGCACAGCCAGGATTTTTCAAGACCTCACACAGTCATACACCTCATACACTGACTGTAGATGGAGTTCTCATGTCTTTGGATCTCTTACAGCTTGTGGATCAAAGTTATGGAAGAATAGAATAGCTCAGGTTGGAAAGAGCCCATATGATCATCAAGTCCAACTCCCTGCTCCCCGCAGAACTATCTAAAACTAAATCATCAGTGCAGAAAGAAACACAAGAAGCAAATTATAAACACACACTGCACAGAACATCAGTGTTTAAGTGCAAATGAGCACAAGAAAACTGACCATCTGCTCCAAAAGGGGCTGTGTCTGCCACTGTACAAAGGTCAGGTGAAATATTAAGCAGCTGCCACCTCCCTCTATTGTTCTGCAGAGCTGATTTGAGATAAACAGCTGGGGGACCCACTGCTGGAAGTGGTCTGGGTTTTGCTTTGTAGGATGAAGTCAGTGGCCAGGCTGCGTGGGAGATCCACACTAACTCGCCATCACATCTCATGCTTCAGTACACAAATGACAGAGGTTGAGATGCCTCTGGCTGAGCCAGGGCTTAGGAATAAATCCACAGAAGGAAATGGACCTAGTAACTCTCAGAACCAGGCCTTGTCTCCTCTCGTGAATGGGATGTATTTTAGGTAGATCCTTTTAGCTGCAAGTGGGTCACTCTGAGTTATCATCACCTCTGCTGAGACACAGCACAACAATGGAGCAATCAGCTACAAAACTGGTATATTCCACGGGGGAAATCCAGCAGCATCCTCTTCTAGGTAATTAACCAAGGGACCAAAGCAAGTATGTGCAAAGAACAGACTAAATCATTGTGGATCAGTCAAACCTGCAGTAGATAAAACTGTCACCAAGGTCGTTTCTGATGCTGGCTGGGATTATTTATAGCCACTCTCTGTAGAAGCTCATCTGAGCAGACAAGGAGCATAGGAGGGGCTGTGGCTGCTGGGAGAAATCATCTGTGTTTAAATAAGGATGGGAATGCAGGCAGAGCCATGTAGGATTCTTCTGGGTGAGATTTTTCCTAGCTGGAAATATTGGTTTGTCAAAAATTGAAGCTTTCTGCATCAGCATGCCAGTCTGTGTTCATATGGGCAAACCAGCAGGGTCAGGGCAAGGGCTGTGATCATCAGTGGTGTTTTGGTGTGTCCCTGGTATATGGCCTGGACTAACCAGGACCAGTGACTGATGGGTGCAGGGGATGCCAGGCTCAGGGATACCTCCTGGAGGCAACCACACTGGAGGTACCACCCAGTCTGGGTCTGTGCATCAGCTGAGGAGGGTCTCCTGTCCAAAGGGACTCTCCCAAAATAAATCAGAGTGCTCAAATTAGCTCCTTATTTGAGGCAGACTGAGAAAGATCTTGACTGAAGATGCAGTCTGTGCATCACAGGATTATGTGGGTTATACCTACACTATCTGTGAACAGAGCTGAGGGCAGTATTCTGCTACCAGGAGGACAATGACCATGATGGGTAAACTGGATAAGACTGGGAGCAGCTGGGTGAGGAGCAGAGCAGGGGCCACATGAGCCATCATTGCCCCAGGAAAGTCCCAACATTCAGAGAGAAGCTCCATCCCAACAACTCTGTCCCCACTGCTTGCATGTGGAGGGGGACAGTTGTGGGGAACCACCTGTTTCACAGGGTTTGGGGGAAGAGGCAGAAAAAGATTTCCCCCTCAGCTGCATTTCACCTCTGGTCACTGAACCACTGAAAGTTGCCTGTTGTGCTGGTGTCTGATCCTCTATGTATGTAAATCACCCCCAGGCAGGTCTGCTCTTGATGGACATTTATTATTATTATCATTGTTGTCTTTATTACTATCACTATTATTATGTCTGGGAGTGCAATGAGCTCATCTGTGCATCTTGGGAGCCAGAAGGTCAGAGAAGGATCCAGAGAGCAGGTTCAATATAGCTCTGTTGGATCTCAAACCCTGTCTTTGGTTTCTTTATCCAGGAAAGGTCTGTGAACAGAAGTGATAAATTGCCTCATTTCTCATTCTCTGTGATCCTCAGGATAATTTCACTGATTCCTGGAGGGATAAACTTCTGTTATAGCCTTCAGGAAGAGTCACCTCTGGACTGGTGGATCTCCACCTGGATCTGGATCTACCTGCCTGGATCTCCAGTGGTTTGAGTGACCAGTGAAAGTTTATGGGGAAGATGACAAACCCAGGGTTCAGATGTGAACTTCATTTTGCTTTCAGACATAGCCAGGACAACTCTAAAGGGAAATCCAAAGTGGAAACACATCCTTCCTGCCTTCCAGAGCCAACATCCTCCTTCCTCTCACATGGTCCCAGTTAAGTATTTTCTGCAATCCTGAGACCTGTCATTAAACAATCCCAAGCAAACAGAGTTCCCACAGGGCATATCACCTCACTTTGGTCACTACCTTCTAGTTTGGGATCTGCTGGGGCAGAGGGATAGCAGCAGAAATCATGTTGTCTAATGGGGCAGGTGATCATTGAATTACAGAATGTGTGGGGTTGGAGGTGACTGTAAAAGTCATCCAGTTCTAACCCCTGCCATGGGCATGGATACCTTCCACTAGCCCAGGTTGCTTCAAGCCACATCCAGTCTGGCCTTGGACACTTCCAGGTATGGGGCATCCACAGATTCTCTGGGCAACCTGTGCCAGTGTCCTAGTACCCTTCGAGTAAAGAATTTCTTTATAATATCTAACCCAAATTCCTCCTCTTTTAGTTTAAAACCATTCTTCCTTATCCTATCAGTATGTGCTGGTGGGTCAGTGGAGTCACAAAACACAGGAGAACATGTAACTGATACCCAAATATGGATATTTACCATCTCTTTAGCCTCTTGACATTGCATTTATTAGTGCTGATGTTTTGCTTTACAACCTGTGCCTTGCCTGGCAGCTGCTGCCACTGGCAAAAGTTTGCAGCTTCTTTTGCCATCAATGACCAGGTTTTAATTATTGTATTCCTAACTCTCCAATGGGTTGGAAAAAGTTATCAGTAACCAGCCTAAGCTATAAAACTGTTTGTTGGACTTCAGGTGCATTTTGTCCATCTCTTTCTATAAAGCCTGCAGAAGGCAGGCAGGTTTGGCTCCTCCACTGACGTTTCCACCAGCAAATGCAGCCCTCTCACATGTGGTGAGGGAAAGAAGTGACTGAGATTTGCATCTTTGCCTGGCACTGGCTTGGAGGCGAGAAACAGCTCAGCTGCTCAAAACCAGAGTCACGGCTGTGATCACACGGGGGGAAAGAGGGGAAGTGAGGGGGAGGATGTCACCACATGTCACAGACAGCCATTTCCAGTAATTGGTGTGTGCTCAGGCAAAGCTCATGTTTAATTTACCACCAGGCAGATGTTGGAAAGCTCTCATGCTGCTTGGTCACAGGGCTTGAAGTCTCCTTTTTCTTCTCTGCTGTTGCTGCAACAGAGTCAGCCAGCAACACTGATCTTATGATCCATCCCTATATGTGGTCTCCTGGTGAGAAGGTTTCTTCCAGTTAATTGGTGAGAAGGTTTCTTCCAGTTAATTCACTTGAATCGTGATTGAAGTGAATCCTGGGCTGCATCACAAGAAGCATGGGCAGCAGGTCAAAGGAGGGGATTTTGCCCTTCTATCCACTCTTGTGCCTGCAGTGCTGCCTCCAGCTCTGGGGTCCCCAACATCAGAAGGATATGGAGCTGCTGGAGCTAGTCCAGAGAATGCCACGGAGATCCTCGGAGGGCTGGAGCACCTTTGCCATGGAGGCAGGCTGGGAGAGCTGGGGCTGTTCAGCCTGCAGAAGAAAAGGCTCCAGGGAGACCTTAAATCACCTTCCTGTACCTGAAGGCAGCTTATAAAACGAGGGTGACTTTTTACATGAACAGATAGTGAAAGGACAAGGGGGAACCATTTTAAACTAAAAGAGGAGAGATTTGAATTAGATGTTATGAAGAAATTCTTTACTCAAATAGTACTAACACACTAGAACAGATTGCCCAGAGGCTGTGGTTGCCCCATCCCTGGAAGTGTTCAAGGCCAGGTTGGATGGGGTTTGAAGCAACATGGTCTAGGGGAAGGTGTTCCTACTCATGGCAGGGAGTTGGAACTAGATGGTCTTTAAGGTCCCTTCAAATCTAAACCATTTTATGATTCTATGACTTTGTGAATTGCTGGTCTGAACTGCTCTCTTGGCCCAGTATGCCTGAGGATGGGCATTGCTGGACCTGGGTTTGGCCCTACCAGCGCCCCACATCTAAATTGCATGAGATGGGATCAGGTGCTTTGGTTTACGTGGGGCACCAGGGGCTCCTGTCACAGCTCTTTCTGGCTTTGCTCAGGAGGTGCACGTCAGAGGTGCCAAACTCCCTGACTTCACCTTTGGAAACTCAAGTCCTCAAGTCAGGAAATTACAGGACAATTAGGTCATGAGGGCAGTACCTAGAGGCTGACCAAGATGCCACTATTATTGCACCAGGACTTGCATGGATGTGGAGCTGTGGACAGGCCTTTGCCATGCTGAATTAACAACTCAGATGGTGTTATGCAGAGCCCAGAGGCTGTGCATTGGGAAGGCAGTGTGGGTGGGTGGGAGGGCAGGAGATGAGGATCCAAACCATACCCATCCTTTAGGTGTATAAATTCAGCGATTTCCTTGCCAGCTACTCCTTACTTTACAGAACATGCTGGGAACAGAGTTCACTAGGTATGCAAAGCTGCTTGATTATGAAAATAAAGTCTCGGATAAGCCACACTAACCAGTCATGAAGTTCACAACAACAACAACAACAGAAATAGAGGTTTTAGAGAGATGCAAACCCAGCCTCCTGCTGGGAGAAATGGCCTGGTTGCTAGTTCAGGACTGTGCATCGAGTCCTATCTCATCTCCCAGACAAAGCACTGGCTCCTTGTCTCCTCCTTCTCTTGCCCACGGGATGTTTCAGCTCCGGCAGTGAGCAAAGAGAAAGGCATATGTGACCTAAATCAGGTTTTACTTCTGCTCACATCCCTCCAGCTTGAGTAAACAGCAGAGGATGTGACTGAGAGCACACACGGTGCCTCGTCAACACCTCCTCTGCTTCAGGTCTTCTTCCCGCTTCGCCAGAGGTGAGCTTGACTCACTCTGTGTTTAGAGAGATGCTTCGCCTTTCCCCACACCTCTCATTAAAGCTCCCTGATGAGCCGGTCCCCAGCCCACCTCTGCAGCCTTTCCTGTTACATGGAGCAGTGCTGTCCGACAGGACCGACCTCCCAAACCCCACTGGAGCGCTGGGAAAGGACGGGAACAACCCCGGAGACAACAAAACAAACACAAAAAGGACTCACTTGATCAGCCTAAGTGCCAGCCCCACCCTGGGGTGTGATATAAACACTGGCAGGTATTTATTCATCGCCACCCAGCATCCAAATATTTGTTTCTGTGTGTCACAGGGGCACACACTCACATCCATGCGGGACGGATGCCTTCATTCCCAGCAACCCTGGGCACACTTCTGTCTGCTAAGGCAGGGGAGGAAAAGAGCCTGCAAGATCTCTCATAAATATGCTGGGATTTCTAGCAGTTTGACGTCTAGATGCACAAGGACATTTCTTTTTGGGTATCTGAACCTCTGCACCACATATTTGTCTATCCATTTATAATCTTACACTCAGAATGTTTGCATACATATGTATGTATGCAGAAGTATTTAGCATACATGTATATCTGTCCACCCACATTCACCGAAGTATGAATACGCAGGGCTGGAAATGATAATCTGGATGCCTTGGCATTAATAATGCATAAATCTGATGTTTGCAGAAGCGAATACATAGCAGATGATGCCATTTCAGTCTTGGCATACATACACATATACATCTTTTCTCCATCTGTCTAGTTATGAACATATAGGTGTGCTTAACACCAGTAAGTACTTTTATAGGAATGTTTATGGGATAAATTCAGTTAGCACACAGCACTGGTTATCCCAACCAGAGTAAACCCGAGCAGAAAAAAATTAATTAAAAATTACAGAATAATTTAGGTTGGAAGGGGCCTGAAAGACCATCTCATTCCAACACCCCTGCCATGGACAGGGACACCTTCCACTAGACCAGGGTGCTCCAAGCCCTGCCCAACCTGGCCTTGAACACTTTAAGGGATGGGGCATCCACAGCTTCTCTGGGCAACCTGTGCCAGGACCTCACCACCTTCACAGGGAAGAATGTTTTCCTAATATCTAATGCCCTGGCAAACTGTTCCAGTTCACTATATATATATATATATATATATATATACATACATATGCCTGTTGTATCAGGCAAAATCAATATTAACCCAATGCAGACATCAATGTTCTGTTCATCTCCATGTAACTACCAAGAGAAGGGTGAAATGTCCTCATGTGACTAAAGAGGATAAATTCCTGGTTGACCCCATGACCACTAAAGCACTTCATCCACGGACTGACTTAATTAGGCTGCAGGTAAAAGGTGGAGGTGTGGCAGGTGAGAGAAAAGCTTTAAATGTGAGCACACACAACCAGTGATAACAACCCTTTGATCTGTCCCAGCTTTATGGATGTTGGGGGAAATGTCTTTAGGGCAAGCAAGGTGGAAATGTTCAGCGTGGCGATGAGATAAGGGTGAGAAGCTTAATTTCCTGCCTAAAATGGTCATGATGACCTTCGATGTGATGAGGAAGGATGGGCTGCCAGAAGTCGGGGAACTGGCCCCAGGGGAAGGTTTTTTCCAGCGTCTTCAAGGAAGTGAAAGGGAGGGAATTTCTCATCTACGCTGAGTACTTTATGGAGCTGGGATTGTATTCAGATACGATCCCTGGGACATTTCTCCATTGCCTTGGGGAGACTCGTGGATTTGAACTTATAATTCAAAGAAGCATTAAGGACATGGAGATTCTTGTTCTGGCCCAAGTCTGGCTGCCGACACTCACAGGTAACTAAGGATGTGTTTTACCCTCCAAAGTGACAATCTACTTGAATAGTCTTTATAACATCAATTTGCTGGGATGAGATGTTGCAGCACCTGCAGTGCCCAGGTTGCAGTCTGACTTCAAGAGGAAGGTGGGTGATGCCCAGCTCCCAGTGAAAGTAGAGAGTGTGATGCCCAGTTTAGACTTAGGTGACAAAATGCCCATGTGCCACTGACTCAATTGATTTGACAGTGAGCCAGGGTCAAGAAGATCAGGAGACTGTGTTTTAAAGATGGATAGAAGACACAACTCATTTAGTTACCCCAGAAGGTGGTTCAATATGACACAAGCTGCACCTTAAGTCATCCTTCCACTGCTCATTGCTGTGAGTGCCTGTAAATGCATTTCTTCCACAGTAGGTGTCTACTCACATATGGGAAAAACACAAATTTGCATTTTTCAGCTAAGAAACCTTTGTGGTCCCACACCAAATCCACCATAGGTATGACTTCCTCCAGCCCTACCACCACATGTACATCACCTACATACCAGGTCGAAGGAGCACCTTCCTCTACTCTATTTTTTTTCATGAAACCATCAGAAGAATAGGCTAGGGAAGACTGGGAGGTCAAGGTACCCTTTTTCAATCAGATGCGTCAAGTTCCACTTAAGATACAGCATGTTCCATCAGATAAGAGGAACTATGTTGGCTCCTGACCTGAAATCCCACGGCACAGCCTGTCACAAGTTCCCAGCAGTCTCATGGTAACAGTGGCAGACAGTGGCTTGGATTTGCAGCACTTCTGTAATTGGAGACACACTTCAGAGGCTATAAATGTAAATTGCATCTCCAGAGATTGCTGAGATGAGAGGAAGAAGGCCACCAGCTGCTTTGTGGTCATGCGGAACCCTCCAAATAGACTGGGAGTGGGGAAGGCATTATACAGGGCTGCTGTCCAGGAATAGGGATCTTCTGTGGTCCATGGCCTGCTGCCTTTCTCATTCCCCCAGTTAGACCCTCTAACCATAAGTTAGACCCTTTAACCATCATGCAAAGCACGTGATTCTGGTTCTCAGAACTTTCAAATCCTGCTTTGCACTGAACCCAAAGCGCCCCAGGTTTCAGTGACAAGGTCTCCCTGTGGTCTGTTGTAAGAGGGTAACAGAGTGGCAGAAGGCTTTTTGGGAAGGTGGGAGTGGGTTGACCGGGGCTTCTTGATGGGCTCCAAGGTCTTCAGCGCCATCTACTGCCACGCTAAATCTTGTCTTCCTTGTGTTCCTTCCAGGAATGGGTTTAGAGGGTACTTTCAGGATCATGAGATGTGAATAATTGATAGCTGCATCCTGTTTCTATAGTCTGAATGCAAATTAAAAAAACATGTCAGTGTCTGGAGACAAAAGTCTGTTGCCATTTCCCTTACAAATTCATAGAGAAGGGAAAAGCAAATGCTTGAGGACTGTTATCTGGCAATGAGCAAGACCCAGGAAAAAGATAGCAACTGGGAGCTACAGTGCTCTTCTTTCTGATCTGTGGCTGCCTGTAGACTGTTCTCCAATGTCAGCATAAAGTTATGAAGATTGAGCAGGTCATTAAGTGAAGGTCAGGGGGAAACAAACATGTTGCCCAGAGAAGCTGTGGCTGCCCCATTCCTGGAAGTGTTCAAGGCCAGGTTGCAGAGGGCTTGGAGCAACCTGGGATAGTGAAAGGTGACCCTACCCATGGCTGGGGGTTGGAACAAGGTGATCTTTCAGTTCCCTTCCACCCCAAACCATCCTGTGATTCTATAATAGAGAGGTTGTCACTGCAGGGTCATTGACTCACCTGTGGTCAGGTACAAAACATCTCTCACATTAAGCAGCAACAAAAATGTTAGAAGAACATGTGAGAGGAGAGGTGTGGCTGAAGGAATGGATGTCTCTGTCATGGTCCAATCTCAACCAACTGGAAGCAAATTTGCTGAAATCACTGAAGATATATTGAATTTCCATGCCCTGTTTTAAGTACAGAACTGTGTTCTCTCTTTTCCCAGGAGAAAAAACCTAGAGGTTCAACAGCTCTGCCAGGCCTAGGAAAGATCTGACTGATGAAGCAGGGCAGCAAATCATCTCTGATATGAATCAGGATTTCATCCATGTGAGAAAAACCTTGACAACCAGACACAAAACCCATCTCTTCAGCCATTTAGGGGCTGGTGTAATTCTAAGATATTTTATGGGTGTGCTCCTCCCCTGCACTCTCAGCAGTGATTCGAAATACACATGCTCCTCTCTACCTGCCCAAGAATGTGATTATTAATTTTATAAAAGGAAGACCCCAAATTAAGTCTGTTCAAGTCTCCTTCTTCTGTAGATGAAGCCAAGGGCCATGCAGAAGTTTTGGCATCTCCCAGTTCTCGGCAGTCCACCCTTGAGGCAAGGGGGAAGACTAACCACAAAATTTCAGGGCTTCACCTCATTTGTAAAGCCATCAGAGAGCATTAAAAGGGTTTCAACATAATGGAAATGAGCAGCTCTTGGATATCTTCTGGTGGGAGGAAAGGTCTGGTCTGGGACTTTAGAAAAAAAATCTCAATAATTTTCAGTGGAACTTGCTCTTGTTTAGGGAGTACAAAGCCTTCCAGATGCATCAATTACTGATCCCAGCTCAGCAATATTTTTCACTCCTGTGTTTGCCAGTAGCCAAGGATTACAGAATCAAATAATGGTTTGGGTTGGAAGGCACCTTAAATATCATCTAATTCCAACCCCTTCCCATGGGAACAGACACCTTCCACTAGACCAGGTTGCCCCAAGCCCCATGAATTTGTTTGCACTTAACTCTTCTGGTTAGTGAAACCATTACTAGGAACTGGGATCACTTTGAGCTAATGAGAGGGGCTGTGGGATGGCTCCAAGCCACAATTTAAATACTGCTCCTCTGATCCGTGAACGGGACAGGGAATCCTACAAGTGGCCTGGACTTCGTCTAACATCTTGGTTGGGAGATCTGGGAGCTGAACTCAGCATTCCCTCACACCAAACACTTTGCTTTCCCCAAGGTCTGATACACTGTCAGATTCTCTGCATCCTGGAAAATAGAAGGAAGCAGCTTCTGAAGAACTTGTAGCCCAAAGGCAGTATGGATTTTGGAGATGAAACTGAAAATTGGAGATTGAGTTTGTTAGAAACAATTTGCTTAGTGCCACCAACAGTCATCTAGGAATGCTTGTGGACTGGGATTTAAATACAATGTCAGGACTTCTTGCATCCTCTTCTGGTGAGGATTTGATCAACCTGATTCATCAGGACAGCAGGAGATATTAGAAACAATTGGGAGGTTTCCATTAATGGAGGTTCAGAACATAGCCCAGCATAACTGCAACCTAAATGCTTCTGCTGAGCTCCAGCTGGTGTTGATTCATCACCAGCCTTCTGCTGCAGATGGTTGGGTAAATTAAGAGTGCTGTGTATAGCAACCTGTAGGCTTTTTCCAAGGAAAACAAACAAAAAACCTCAGTGTGGTTTCTGCAGGAATGAAACTCCAGTTGAAACACTGGCTTTGTCCCTCTTCTGAAATGCAGTCCTGTTGACCATGTCTAAAAGGGCAGGAGTAATGCAGCCTCCTCTAGACCACAGATAACCTCCTGAAAAACTATGGTTTGCCCCAAATTCTTAGCAACATCTCTTCTAGCAAACATGCTTGTGCTGCTGCACCTGGTGTGCTGAATGTCTGGGTGAGACACACCCAAATTCCTAGTGGGCATCGCCCAGGTCTCTAGCTGGGAAATTTGACATGCAAAATGTGACCCTGATCACATGCTGAATGCTCCAGGGATGAGGTGTTGTAATCAGCCTTTCTGGGACGGCTGGTAGGCAGGTGATAAGATTAACATGTGTTCTCACCCACCTTTCATGTCCCTCTTTGGCAGCCCAGCACCTTGGTATGAGGGGAGCTGGGTTTCTGCACTTCACGGTGACCTCTCTGATCCCAGACATAACTGTGACTGAAAAGGACAGACCTGGGATTGAATGATTTGATCTGCCAGTGCTTCGATTTATATAGATGCAAATTACTGATAAGGAGTTCTTGGAGATGTCTGCAAACTGCATCATGTCTTGCTTATGTAGGAGTTAATTATTCTAATTATTAAATCCTTTTTACTACCAGTGATTCAGCACAGAGGAATCTACCTGAGGCAACGGGGACAAGGAGATTTTTACACTGCTCCAGTCAGCAGGATATGGAGAGGAGGCATCTGAGCTCTGTTTCTGAACCTGTGACTGAGACTCCTCCCTGACCTTGGCCAGGATATTTAAACACCTCTGTGGGTCACTTTACCCCTCTGTAAAACTGGGGGAGCACTGAGCACTCTGCAGGAGAGGTGAATTCCTCACTGTCTGCAAGATGAGTAGAGAAGCCTTGAGTGCCAGGGAATGCAAAGATCCTTATGATTTCCCAATTTGTGGCTTCAATTTGTGACCTCAGCATCCATGCTGTGCTCTGTGATAGCAAATTTAGTTCTGGCTTATGACAAACAAGAGGATAAAGGGATCCACACTGCTGGTAGAAAATGCTCCAAAATTAGGGTAAAAAGAAATAGCTTGGACTGCTCTGCCCTATTCAGGGCCAGGCTGGATGGGGCTTTGAGCAACCTGCTCTAGTGAAAGGTGTCCCTGCCCATGGCAGGGGAGGTGGACTAGATGATCTTTCAAAGATCCCTTCCGACCCAAGCCATCCTGTGATTCTATTCTAAACACACTAACAGAGATCTTTAAAGCTCTGTATATTAACAGGGTCTAATTCCTGGGCAACTGACTCTTCATGAGTCAAATCAAGCAAATTCTGCTGATGTGGTCTTCTGATCTGAGCTAAGACTGCCTGTCATATTGACTCTACCCATGGGTCGTTTCCACAGGGAATTTCTCCACTGAGAAGCTGCTTTCCTTTTACTCTCACAGAGCTTGAATTAGTCAGATGGCAGCTCTGACCACCTTCCCAGAGATGTGGCTATTTTCAGACTTATGTAGATAAGCATTTCCAAGCAAGGAGTGAAAAACAGATAAAATTTCCTCTGTGGAAGAAAAGAGGCACGTTTAATCTGTTCTAATCCACCACAGGTTCATCTCTTACATCTGCCCTTCGCCCTTTGCTGTCAGTAATGTTTTAGCATTTTATTTCCTTTATTTCCTTTTCATTTTTTTCCTCAGGTTCTTGTCTATTCTGTTATCTGTGGAAGAGCTGTAAGAGTAACCAAAGACCCTGAAGGACACGATTTGCCACGTGTCTTTCACCATCTTCAGTGATGCCTTGAGGCACAATTGTCTTTTCAGTCCCGCTTCACACATGGATTTTATGAAATCATGGTCATTTGCAGTGCTGAGAGGAATCACACCAAAATCACAGGGAGTAAAGACGACTCACACGTGTGGTACAAAGTCATCCAACACCGAGAATTGCCATTTTTCTCATCACTCCCTGATGTTTAGAGCCTGCTAACATGGTGATGCTTGGAACAATAGTGAAGAAAAACAATTCAGAGAGAGAGGTGTGATGCTGAATTTGGCCAGAGCCTCCCAGGACTTCTAAAGCACTTGAAGATCCTTGGATGAAAGACAGATTGGAAGGGCAAGAATATCATTATTACCAGTTTAAGTTCTGCCTTCCAGGCATGTGAGGTAACAAGATCCCAAGGTCAGGGCATAAGAGAGCTGCAGGCCACATGCAGCAGTGGAACTTGGTCCTTGCTGCAGTGTGAGCTGCTAATTGGACTTTGTGCCACCTCAGACAAGATTTCCAGTCTTGTTTACAAGACTTTAAAAGGGAGTTTTAAAACAAGCAGATAACTTGTAAGCCTGGAATGAAAAAACTGAGATTTAATTCTGAGAGTTCCCAAAGACACAAGATGGAATAACACTGTTCTTAGCAAATTAATCTCTTGGTCTGGGAGCTGACCCAGACTCAGCTCCTGGAATATTGGGAAGTTTTATTTTCACCTTTCAGGTATTAATGGCAAAACAATGTATTTTTTGGTGTGTGTTTTTGTTTGCTTGTTTGTTGGTTTTGCTTTCTTTTCCTTCCACATCAGACATTTGAAGAAATAAAACAAGAAGTAAAACTGCGTTTGGCAAATGAGGAATTACATGTACTTATTCCTGACTCGTGGTCATGGAGCGAGGAAGGGTCTGATCTGGGATGCATTTGGGAGCTTATTCTTGGCCATGAGGAATACTGGAGCGCTGATTTAGGGATGTCCTTAGCTGGGAAGTGCTCAATCCCACACTGCAGTTGCCTCTGGCTGTAAAATTAACAACAGAGAATAAAACCTGCCTTATGTTGGTGTGGAGCATCCCAGGATCCCTCCCAGCAGGGGCAGAGGTGCTTCAAATTCACCAGTGTAGCATCTCCACACATGTTTTTACCTGAGAAGTGAGGCCCAGGGCACCCAGGTGCTGGTCACTGCCCCAAACCAGTTCTGCACACTATGGAAAGCACTGGGAGGACTGGTGTGAGCAATTACTGTAAAATGCTGTGTGTTGTGGTAAAATGGTCAGTGTGACATCCCTGGGAGAAACAGAAAGGGAAAAGGGAAGGGCAGACCTGCCAAAAAGTTGGTCTTTCTTGAACCCTTGATCACAAGACTTAACAGACTGAATGACCAGAAATGCTTTATCTTCAGTATAAAGCACTTTATACTTTGGTATTATTGGAGTGGTGGTATCAAAAGGCTGTTTGGCTCTGGCTCTGCCCTTGAGCATTTCACAAGACTCTACAGATGAAAATCAGGTTGTTTGGTCCCAAGCACGTCTGTGGAGAATGCACTGACACTTTGAGTCAAAAAAGGATGGTTTGCAAAGTCCAAAGCTCTTTTCTCCTCTGTGTTGTGTCCCATCAGAACTCTGGAGTTGGCCGAGCTCTCCACGCTCTGTGAAACCTCCTGGGGCTGAAGTTCAAGATACCAGAAGGAGTCTGGAGTTAACCAACAGGTGGAAGGGTAATGAGGGTAATGCCTCTGGACCTGCACCTGGTGGACCTTGTGTCTGCTACTAGAAGTCTTCTGAGAACCCCTGAGGTAAATCCCAGGTCTGACTGTACTGCAACAGCAGGATTCTCCTCCCATGGATCTGCTGTTCCCTTGGGCCCAGCAGAGCTCAGGAGGGAGGGCTTTCCTTCCCAAAAGCTCCCTTCATCTTGGTGAGAACAGCCTTGGGAACAGAGCTGGTCCTGTCTTGATAAAACCTTTCATCACCCCTTCCCTGAAACCTCCACAAGAGCCCCAGCAGGGCGGGGGTACCCCTTGCTGGACGTAGCCCACGTTCCTCCTGTCCTCTAGAGAAGTTCTTGTTCCAGTGGGAGACCTCTTCAGGGACCAGTCACGTTGGGTTATTAGGTTATTTTGCATACCAAAATGAGACACCATAAATGAGAACCAGTCCCCCAGCCTTCCCTTTCAGGTTAGTGTCATCGGAAAAGCAAGGCTCGACACCCCTTGGCTGACTCTGAAGGCTGGAGAGGGACTTTTTGCAAAGGCATGCAGTGACAGGACAAGGAGGAATGGCTTGAAACTGAAAGAGGGTAGATTTAGATTAGATTTTAGGAAGAAATTCTTTACTGTGAAGGTGGTGAGGCCCTGGTTGCCCAGAGAAGTTGTGGATGCTCCATCCCTGAAAGTATCAAAGGCCGGGTTGGATTGAGCTTGGAGCAACCTGGTCAAGTGGAAGGTGTTCCTGTCCATGTCAGAGGGCTTGGAAAGAGGTGGTCTTTAAGGTTCCTTCCAACCCAAAGCATTTTGTGGTTCTATGATGTGTCATTCTGTCATGTAAATTCTTTTGGGACCGTGTTCCCACTAAAGCAGCTGACAAGGACAACTTGGTACAAGACAAGGAACAGGACCTATTTTCTCATGGAGTTGTGAGCCATTTCCGTCCAAAAGGAGAGGGGCACAATAACATTACCTGCTGCAGTTCCAGCCCTTGTGAATCCTGAGAGGACATGTTGATAATTAGGCTCGTGATTCATGGATTGGGTGCGAATTTCTGCTCTAATGCTCTGCTAATTAGCGCACACTTCCTGATCAATAGCGGGCTAATTATGAGATTAGGGTTAATGGGTCAGACTCATTGAAAGCTTCCTATGTCAGATTAGCTGAGTCCTGCTCTCGTTAGCTTTACCTTTCCAGGGTGCTGGCTACAGGAGAAGGAAGGGCAGAAATGGGCTGAATTCCCCTCTTTTTTTGTACAGGGAGAGTCCTACACCAAGGTTTGTAGATGTGAGATGAGGGTCTAGGTTCCCGTTAGCAGAGATGAAACTGGAGTGGTGTCTACTGAGACATTCACCCCACTCCGAAGGGGACAGCTGGGGTGGGATTCATTTGCCTGAACCCAGCTGCCCAGTACAATGGTTACCCTGGACATCCACGCAGGGCTGGCTGATATTCCACAGGGAATTCCACAGGGAATTACCCCTGGACAGAGGAGAAGAGTCCTTGGTACACCTCAGCTGTGTATAACAAGATGTGGACAACTTAAGCATCTGGTACGGGCAACCAAGTGAGCCATGAAGGTGTCGAACCAGCTTTAAACTCAACACAGACAGCTCCAAGGATAGAGGTGGGAGAAAAAGCAGATTATTTTTGGTATTTACAGGCTTTTTTGATGAGTCCAGACAGAGTGAAGACCCCACTGGGAACACTGATGAGTATCCAGAGACCAAGTCAATGACAAGACAGTTTTGCTTCCATAACTGTGCCGTGGCCCAAACTTTGGACATACTAAGGTCTTCCAAGAGATGCTTTTCCTAGGTCCATTGAATCCTTTGCTTCTCTGCTACTTGGCAGACCAAAATGGTTCCTCTGTAGGATTATTCCAGTGAGGTGGTGTGAGGGGACCTATTTTGCTACAACAGGCTCTGTTTGAATAGCAGCTTGGCTGAGAACCAGATACCCATCACACAGGTGTGCAGTTTTCATATTTCCCTTGCAACAGGATCTGAACCAAACCTTGACATTGCTGTTCGGGCAGTGCCCTGACAGTTCCCATCATTTTAAGTGATTTTTCCTGTTGTTTTTAAGGTTTAAAGAGGAGTTATTTGAGCCTATTCATATTATAGAACCATAGAATTGTTAAGGTTGGAAAAGACCTTCAAGATGATTAAGTCCAACCCTTGACTAAATACCACCATACCCATCATGCCGACTAAACCATATTGTGAAGTGCCATGGCTACAAGGTTTTTGAAAACATACAGAGATGATGCCTCCTCCACTGCCCTGGGGAGCCTGTTCCAAAGTCCTTTTCACACTTCCTCAAGATTTTTTCCCACACTGTTGAAATTCCAAAACGATTTAGTTGTCTTTATTGTCTCAGGCTTTTTTTTTTTTTTCCAAGAGGCACAGCCACGTTGTAGCCTCTTTTCTGGGATATTTGCAGCCAAACACTAGAGGAACCAACACACCCAGCAGCAAAATCCATGTGTCTATGAGGACATAAAACACAGATGTGGCTACTTTTGGGGACATAAAATGTTTCTTATCCAGCACATCTAACAGCTGGATTCACTTTTTTGTGGATCATGCAGCAGGACTGCCTTTTGCAGGGTTATTCCAGATAGCCCAGCTCAGGCAAACTCCTGTTTCTTTGATAGCAGTGCTCCCATCAGTCATTTCGAAATAACCCAAATGTAGCCATAGAAAAGGGACAGTGTTAACATCCGAGGCTTTCCTGTGCTGTCCTGTTTCCCTGGGACCTCCACTCCTCCCCTGGTGCTGCTCTCGGAGCTGCAGCTTCTTTGCCTCAGTCTTTTTAAAGCACAGGGGATGAAAAGCAAACCTCTATGTATCCACAGATGTTCTCCATTGCCAGGGACATATTTTCCATCACCAAACACGCCATGGACAGAGTTCTGCTGCTTTCAGGGTTTTGAAAGTTATTTGTATGAATTTACTGGGAGAGCATTCAGGAAAAATGTGACTGTATGTTTATCTTGTCATATTTTCCCTTAAGTCACCACTGTCAACTGAAATACTGGGCTAGATGGCCCTCATGTAGGTATTTTTATGTTGTTTTCTTCAAATAAATACAACACTTGTGTTTGTACTCTCTGGTTCCAGCCCACAGGATGAGCCCAAGAGTGGGATGAGAGAGGATCAGTCCGATGTGATCCCTGAAATTAGGAGAAAAAAACATATAAAAACATGACTAGAATGAAAGTAGATGCACAGGATCAGACTGATGGTCCACATGGACCATTGCCAGCAGTGACTGAGCAGAATATGGGAGTCTTCTCCCAGAAAAGCCTTCCAGTGACCTGTGGCTGTGAGTTTGGCAGTCATGGGCAAGCATTGCCCATGGCATGCGTGGGGGGAGCCCATCCTGGATCCTGGTGTTTGCTGAGCCCTGCTGCAGCATCCTGGTTGTGTTGTCACCCAAACTGATGTACCCAGAGGCTCAAACATGTCAGTCCTGCTCTCATTGCAATGGAGATGGAGGTGGTAAAACCAAGGCATACACATAATTACTCGTGGGAAGGGCTGAGGTTGGAGGGAAAGTCTTGGAAAGCAAGGTTGATCAGCTCTGGACATAGCTGTTGGATGTTTTGAATCCTATTTCTTCCACCTTGGGTCTCAGCTGTTCAGAATAAAGCATTGGACTTAAATATCAACAAGGAAACTGTGCAGAAATTCATGGGGATCTGCAGAGAGATGATCAGGGGCTGTCAAAGGGGTTGTTGTATCCACATTAGGCACTGGAGAGGATAAACTGGGAAAGCTGAAAGGACTCAGGAGAGAGGACAGGTTCACCTCTCCGTGCACTGAAGGGGTGTTTTAGCACCTTCAATCCCAGGTCCAGGAATGTGAGAAGCTGGGGGAGAGGTGCTTCAACCTGCATCTGTGACACAGGGGCAGAAGGTGCTGCTGACCCACGGCCACACCTGATCAATAGACCACCAGCCCTGGAGGAAAAGCCAGCCCAAAATCCTTGCCTTGAAAGCTTGGTATCAGTCAAAATCAAAAGTCTGATATCAGCCAAAGCAGACCTGAGCATATCTTCTCTGACTCCTGAGCACAAAATTCACCATATATTTTAAAGGTATTGAAAAAGTACCCTTTTGCATTTGCTTAGAACATTATTTCTACCTTTTATGAACAGGGTGCTGGTTTTCACAGGGAAATAATTCCAGACACAGTTATTAAAAGATTAAAAACACACCCAAAAGAAAAAAAAAAGGAAGAAGAAGAAATCCAGGCTGAAAAAACAAATATCCCTACCAGAACTCCAGGGCGTTTCTCATAACATCTTGCTTATGTTATGAAGTCTGATTTTTTCCTTTTTTTTGAGTTGGTTTTTATTTTTTGAAGGGATGAGGTAGACTCAATTACTTTGCTGAAATTCATACAACCTGCTGATAAAACAGATTAAAAGTCTTGCCTTGTGTAGCGCTGCAAGAATCTCCCCAGCCCTGTAATCTTGCTGGTTCCTGTACTAACAGGAGATGCCTTGCTTGCATTTTCAGCAGGCTCATACCTTGTTCTCGTGACAGTCCATAATTCACCCTCTGTGTGAGCACGTGTCACCTGTGGCACAGCAGGTCCCTGGGGCTTGTGACTCCCTGTGGTGTTGAGTCACAGCCCCAGGTAGTGCTTGCAGTGGTGATCAGGTGATCACCTTGTCCTGGAAAGAAAAGGTGATGCAGTGTACAAGTGGCTCCATTAAAATCTGGCCAAAGAATTGAGATTTCAGGGAAGCGAAACTGAAAATCACAGAAAGAAAAAATTAAAATATATATGTATCTCAAAATAATCTTAAAAAAGCCACAGGAAAGTTGTGGTTTTAAGCAAATCTCAGTGGAAACTGAGAATTTGTAAAACAGTGGAGGTTTTTAGGTGACTTGTGTTTAGACTGGTGTAAAATTTGCTGTGCTGAAACTCACTATGAACAACACCAATACTGGATGTACAGGGACTTTCCCTGGAGGAATTCAAGGCCAAGTTGGATGGTGCCCTGAGCAAGCTGACCTATGGGTGGCACCCCTGCCCACAGCAGGGAGCAGGGGTTGGACCTAGATGATCTTTAAATTCCCTCCAACCCAATGACTCTTTGACACTAATGCACTGCATCGATGCTGGCTTCACCTTGCCTTGTAGGATGGGGTAAAATGCTTCTTTTTAAAGGAAGAAGTGAATGTACAGCATCGAGCAGGGAAAGCAGATGTGTTTATAGAGTTACTAATGTTTGTTTGAGCCAGCAGATGCTGGGCATGTCTCAAATACCTTCACTCCTTTTTTTTTTTTTTTTTATTTTTTACAAGTCACCAAGTCTCATGGAGATGAAATCACTCCCAGGGGTGACTTCAGGACACAGAAATCACCTCGAAACTCCACTGGACTTTTGCCTTATGTCTATACCAGGTGTTCTGCAGCACACCCTTCTTTATACAAACTTCTGCCTCTTGAGATAGCAGGAAGCAAAACAAAGCACTGTGATCCACTTTCTCTCCTTTGGTCTGTAAAATCACCCCGATTCCTTAGAGCAGGCATGCTGCAGCTCAGGTCTAAATATGGTTTTAGAGGAAACTCAACATCCTCTCTGTAAAAAAAGAAAAAAAAAGCATTAAACAACTTCCCCCCTGCCTCCCTTGTAATTACAGCTTGACATGATGAGTGGTGTTTATTAACTTCAGCTCTTGGAGTTGATGTCACAGCCGAGTCGGGGTCCGGGAAATCTCTGAGTCATGTGGAAGATGCAGAGCCAGGAAATGTCAGCAGAAGAAAAAGAAGTAAATATTGAGGTGAAACACATTGGAAGCTGGTGGCAGCTTCCTGTAAGAGGCTGTGGGAAGCTGGTCAGTGCTCAGAGCAAATCGTGGCCTTGGATTAAATGTCAATATTCAGCTTGGTTGACATATTAAAGCAGAATGTCTCCCTGTCATGTTGCCTAAGGACGTAGAGGAGAAGGGAGAGGACATGCTCTAATGTGACCCAAAGTCCTGGATTGTAAACTGTCCCTTTACTCCACAACTTCAGATGATTGAAAAAGCAATCAGTGCCTCTGGGGGGGAATAGGGAAAATGCAACCCATTTTCATCTCTGTTCATTATCCTACCAGACCCAGCCTTGCAATATGTGGGTTAGGTCTGGATGATGCTGAGAGCTTTGGTTTCCCAGTGACTTTAAAGGCTCTGGGCTTGGGCTGAGAGGGTGGTCTTGGTATGAAGAACAGCTTTGGGAGGGCAGAAACTCACTGTGAGTCCTGCCTGAATTCAGCAAATGAAAAGAATTGGGAACCATTTCCTTTAAAAGTTATGGTTCAGACATCTTTTAGTAGCCACTGACTACTAAAATTCATGCAGTTTTTAATTTTTCTTCCTCATTTTTACCCGTTTGATTGGTGGGAGGTTTTCCATCACCAGAGAAGGAGAAGAAAGGGAAAAATCTAGTGGGGAGAAGAGAAACCAAGGACCCATGAGACCCTGATGCTCTGCACTGAGTATAAACTAGACCAAGCTGCTCCTGTTCCAGGTGCCTTAGTGGGGTGTCTGAAGCTACACGGGGCTAAGGCTGGCCTTGACTTCTGAAAAAGTAGAAAAAAACCCCACAAAACCAAACTGCGAACAAAACCCCAGGACTGTTTCTTTAAACTTTTACTTTAAATTCCAGTTTTGCCTTATGAGATCATCTTAGTTACAGTGGTGCAGGGTTTTGTATAGACAAGCACTGGACCAGGTAAGCAGCGAAGAAGACTTTTTTTCTCTCCTGGGTTAGAGAAAACATCTGTCTGATGACTTTAAGTGGAGCTGGCGTGTTTCTGCCTGATCTGCTGAAGACAGTCAAGTTTCACTTCACTGTGGGAACTTTGCTGTGATCTGAGTTTACCATCACTTGGGACATCACATATTTTTTGATACAAAGCTTTTGCTCAGCTTTGCTGAAACACAGCGGAGTTTAATTTGATTTGACTTCTTCAGCTGCAGCCCTGACTGGGGAAATGGAGGGTGTGAGCACTGGGAGAGCCCCAGACTTTGGTTGCAACAGTGGATGGAGCAGAAAAAACACATTCTCACTGTCCTCTCAACTCCTTGTATGTGGCAGCACATTTCAGACTGCAACAAGGAGGAAGCTGCTGGTTTCAGTTTCCTTTCAGGTGCATCCTTTTACAGCATGACTCATTTTATGTCCATTTTTGCCACGTGAATTCTTTTTTTTTTTGAGTTTTTTTACATCTCTTTTGTCTGAGAGGAAGAATTTGTTTAGCCTTGAGGAACACTTCTTGCCTCTGAGGGATGTGTGTGTGCAACACCAAGATGGTGCAGTAGTGTGTGAACAAATTTAAGAGGAATGTCTCAATGAGATGGGCCTGTACCATGGACCTTTTCTCCAGTTTCCCAAAGTCATTGAGAGAAGCTTTTCATAATCTTCAGCCTCTTGGAAATCCCAAAGTTGATGCTGTGGTTTGGAGAAAATCTTGTCTGCATTTCTTTTAGACTGAACTTTCTGGTGGGTAGAGAAGGTCTTTTATCGGGATCCTCAGTGATGGCATCTTTCCTATTGTAATTATTTTTCATTTACTTTTCAGAGCCCAAAAGTAAGCAGCTACTTCTAAAACCTGGAATGGTCTTAAGTCAGTTCTGGTGCCCCCACTAAAGACCTGGAGACACTGGTGGTTCTGTAGGCACATGACCTTCCCTGCAAGGCCAGAAAAGGGGTCATGCCAAGGAGAAGAGTGAATTTAGGTTTTGATGCATCCATAGCACAAGCCAGATAGCCAAGGAGACCAGTGGCATCCTGGCTTGTAACAGCAATAGTGTGGCCACAGGAGCAGGGCAGTGATTTCTTCCCTGTACTGGGAATGCACCTGAAATCCTGGGTTCAGTTTTGGGCCCTTCATGACAAGAAAGACATTGAAGTGCTGGAGCAAGTCCAGAGAAGGGAACAGAGATGAGGAAGGGCCTGGAGCACCAGGAAGGACTGAGGGAGCTGGGGGAGCTCAGCCTGCAGTAAAGGAGGCTCAGGGGGGACCTTCTCTACAACTCCCTGACAGGAGGGAGAGCCACGGGAGAGTTGGGATCTGCTCCCAAATAACTAGCGATAGGACAAGAGGAAGTGGCCTCAAGTTGTGCCAGGGGAGGTTTAGATTGGATATTAGGGAAAATTTATTCACTGGAAGAGAAGTTAAGCATTGGAACAGGCTACCCAGGGCACTGATGGAGTCACCATCCCTGAGGGGATTTAAAAGCCATGCAGATATGGCACTTGAGGACATGGGTTATTGTTGGCTTTGGCAGTGCTGGGAGGAACAGTTGGACTTGAAGATCTTAGGGGGCTTTTCCAACCTAAACAATTCTACAATTCTGTGTTTCTATCTACATTCTGTGCCCACTGGTAGGCACAGGCACCACTGGACAGATTAAAACCAAACCCTCACCCTGGAGCATTCTCAGTCCACAGGGTAAGAGGCACAGATGTGCCCAGAGATGTAGAGGGACCCAGCAGCCTGGATGGAAATGGGTTTAGGCAGATGGGAACTGCAGTGCCTGCTGTCAGACCCTGCTGCCCCCAGTTCTCCAGCTGCCCTTCCTCCTGTCACACGTGGCTCCATCCCTCTGACTCCTCCAGCTGCACGGTCTAGACAACCTGCCCTTCCCCAAGGTTCAAAGGGAGTGGGTACAGCTGCACCTCATGTGCCTTTCTGCTCAGTCCTCATGCATTTGCATTTCTGTATTGTAGATCCTTCTTGCCTTTTGTCCTCATTCTGCTCTTTTGAACTCTTTCTGACCCCCTCCAAGGCTTATCTCTGCCTCATGCCAACTTGTGAAATGCTCTGGGAAGCTGTAACAGCTGACTCTGGATAAGGCAATGAAGGCTGGCATAATCCCTTGTGAGTACATCTGGAAATAAAAATACTTGGAATAAAATGAGGACTATTCAAGTGTTTGCAATTTCCTTTTTTCTGGCTGACTGAAGAAATCTCTGTCCTATTTTGAAGCACAGTGAAAACAAGGGGAGGTGCTGGTTCTCCTCAATTCATCATATTTAATAGAATGAAAGTGATTTTAAAATCACTCCCAAAGGGCTTTATTCCCCAAAAGGCTGTGATCAAAGCATTTTGCAGAGTAATTCCTTCGAGGTTCAGATTAATGCTATTTACAAGACGATTAATGATTAAAGGACAAGTTTAGCATTAAGCTCTGGTGCATTAATGCCACATGACTTCATGTTGCTCCAATATTTTGACCACCCTGCATTCCCAGCCTTATCTTTCATTCCTGTAGCCCAGCTGAAAAAAAAAGAGCCATGAGAGACAGAAACAGCATTTCTGGTTGTTCTGCCTCTAGTAGAGAGCCCAGACATGTGGCACACCATGTATTTCTACATGGTGGAAAGGTGGAGCCAGGACCTGACTGATCACAACTGGTCATCTGCTCTTCCAAAAGGTTCAGTTACTCACAAGGGGTTTCTCAGTGCTTTTATTTAGCCTGCAGGACACACAGATTTCTCACCATGTGATTTTTAAGGTAGAATCAGCACCCATAAAACTGTGCTCTCTCCAAAAACAGAGGAAAAAAAACCCAGTGAGGGCTGGACTCTAAAGCCCCATCAGGTCCTCAGGTCTTTAAGTGCTGATACATCATGCCCTGACTCAGATTTAATTTCTGTTGAGTTTTCCCTCCTTGTTTGTTTCAATCATGGGATATGTCATCTGAAAACAGACAGTGCAGTGTCTGTTTTAGGGAGGTGTTTGAATGAAGTCCTGCCTGGCAGGGAACAGCTTGTCCTGAAGGAGTGAGTTCGGATGAGGATGGAGGTATGAAGTAGCTTTACCCTTGATGGAAAGGCTGCATGGATGGGAAAGGCTTAGAAATGCGAGTAGATGCGTGATCCTGTCATGACTGGAGAGGAAGACTGAGATGTGTGAACATGATGCTGAAGGCAAATGTAAGACTAAGAGTCCATAACAAATGGATGCCATCTGCTGTGTTTTGTATGGAGGAACAAAGAACAATGGGAATTCACACTGTTTTTACTCTGATGTCTAGCACTTTTGTGTCGACTATAGAGCTGTTTATATATTTTAGGGCAGGATCCTGAACTTTTCTAGGTATTTGCTCCAAAGTGGGATGACTTGTGGCCTGGAAGATACTTCCTACCTTCTTTATCTACTCCTGGTCTACCATAGATGATGTGTCACATCTGCAAGTCCTTTGCAGATGTTTCAGATATCCAAGGGTGTCTCAAATAGCACTGGATGCCTCCATGCTATTGAAACAACCAACTGGATCAAGCTCCTGAACTTGGTTCCAGCCAACTCCACAAGACAGAAGAGACCAGAAGTGGGATTCTTGAGTCTGATTGGAAGAGCTGATTAGTGGGATCTGGATGTGTCAAGGCAGGGAGCCTCAAGGCAGCATAGGCATTTAACTATTAGTGACAGCAGAAATGAAGGGCAGGAGGAAAGTGCTTTGGCAGTGAAACAAGGTCTCTGCACTTGTCCTGTGGTTCCTTCCTCATTTGACTTGTTTCCTGTTTCACGCACTGGTGCTGGGAGCTCTGTGGACTGTGCAGAAAGCTGTGTGGTTTGGGGGTACAGTCTGTGTTGTAATTACAAGCTTTCTTCCTGCTAGTCTATGAAAAAGCCAAAGGAGAACACAGAGCAGAGAACACCATCAATGCATGGATATCTTCCCCACTTCCCAAAGAGTCATCCTCATTATTCAAGTGGCTCTGTAAAAGTCTGGAGGGCTGCACTGAAGTGTAAGTTATAGCTGTGATTCTTATATATGTTGTGCCATGGCTGTCATTTGAAGGCTGGGAATTAGGGACTGCTGGTCAGAAAAGTGGAAATCTCAGGCTTGGAGGGCACAAGAATGTGAAGCAGAGGTGAGTCTGGGTAAATTTATAACTTGCAGCACATCTTGCCCTGGCTGGGAAATGGGCTTTTCCATCACTGAGGGGTATTATGCAGAGTGAAAACGAAATAAATATCATACCTTTTTGAGAACCTGCAGGTGAAGATGACAGCACAGCTTGTGGAGCTTGCTGCTGGCAAGGCTTTCTGCCTTACTTTTTCACTCACATATTCCAGGTGAATAGTCCAAAGATGTTTAGGGATGGAGATGGCAATTATCTCACCCCACTTCAGGACCTTGATGAATGTGCTCAAACTTGCCCCAGGTATGAGACATTCATGTGGAGAGGGCAGGTATGTTCCAGGATTTACAGAACCACAAAGCTGCCTTTGGCATTGGCAATTGGAGGCCAGACAGGTCGTTTTGGTTGACACTGGGTATCCCTTTCAAGGGACTTCCATACCAAAAGGATGGAATTCTAAGGGCTGGATCCACAGATATAACAAGGTGTGGGTCCTCCATTAGCACTCAGCCACCCACAGATCTTTATAGGGGACTTTATCTGACTTATCTGCACCCAGAGAAAGTGGCTGCTCCAGTTAAAGCTGAGAAACTCCAGCAGAAAATTCTTAGGAAGCTGTTGGGAAAGCCACAGGGATGTCTGGCACATTAGAAACAGTGAGAAAAGGCAACCTCTGCTCTGAACTGCTGTGTGTGGGGCTTGAACAGCTTTGAGGAATGAGGCTCCTGACCTTTCTCTCAACCATCCCATGAATTTAAAAAAAAGAAGGAAAGCCAAAGCTGTAATTTAATAAAATAAAGCTCCTTTTCCCCTCCTTTTTACTTTCTTCCTAGCTAAATTGTTTTCCTTATTCATCTGAGTTTTCTCAGACTTTTCAATGCAGCAGCTGAGAGGAGTTTTTATATTGAACTGACAGTACCTTGTTTCCAGTAAAATCACAGCACATTCCCTTTGTTTTCAGACTCATAGACAATCACATTTATCTGCTCACTGCCCTTCAATAGCAGGCAGCCTCTAATGGATTTCTGTATGAGGACCATACCCCCACCCACTAATTGAAATTCAGTGCACAGAGTCACATCAGTGCACTGGGATGGTGGAGAATATCAATGCACACAGCCAGGAGGGAGAATGGGCAGAGGGAATTTCCAAATTTTCAGAGCCTAGCAGCAAACAGGAGGGGGAATTCCCTCTGCATCAAAGCAGTGTGATATGGTCATGTGCTCCAGACCTTTCCCTGAGGGTCCCAAAATATTAATGAGGTGGACATCTGTCCCCCAGTCACTTCAAGAGTGAGGCTGGCCTTCGGGGCTTAGATGAAGTGCATGTTGGAAACTTCCCTACATTTCTACCTACGGTTATGGGGAAAAGGCAGCTCTTAGCCAGCAGCTTGAGTCCAGAAACTCCTGTGCTGGATCTGAGGATCAAAGGCTGGGATGCACAGTTTTACCTCATGCCTAGAGGCCTGCATTTATGGTCAAGAGAACTGGGCTTTGTTCTCAGCCATGTCTTCTGGATGGCCACAGGCATCTCAGCTCACCTCTCTCTACCACACTTTCCTCATCTGTGAAACAGCTCATTCTCCTTTGAAAAGTCATTTGGGAAGCTGCTGAAAAACAGTCACAAGAATAGATGAGCTCGTAAGGAAGATCATGAGAGATTTTGAAGACCCAACAGAGAAGGATGCACTGATTAGATGGGATTTATCTCAAGAGGTTAGGGACATGATTCAGCTTCCCATCAGAAGTGGCTGGTGCAGTACCTGAGGACCTACAGTACCTCCCAGTCCTCAGCTGCCACTCCAAAATGGAATAAGTTTGCTGAAGGTCTTATATCCTACTTATTTAAGCTACATGGATATTTCAGGTAAGTCAGAATGCCTCAACTGGCCCTTGACCACTCCACTGTTTGGTTGAGCCCTTGNATAATTTTTCTGAAGGTCTTATATCTTAGTTATTTAAGCTGCTTAGATGTTTCAGGTAAGCCAGAACACCTCAACTGGCCTTTGACAACTCCACTGTTTGGTTGAGCCCTTGGTCTCCACTGACTGTGACAGGAGGTGGGATGTTCACCTCACCAGGAGACACCTGCACACACAGAAGGATCTGTTGCTTAAACAGAGGTGTCTGTTGCCATTTGAGGTATTCCTACATGGGGAGAAAGATATTATAGAGGTCTGAGATTCATGCTTTGAGGAGCAGCAGCTGGAAACCTGTTGGGAAAGTGTGGGGTGGAAAAAATGACAGACAATGCTTATGTTTAGTCAACTGAGTCCTGTCCCTGTGTCATTTTGGGCTGTCAGGGTATCTCATACACTCCACTACTCTGGTGCTAGGAAGAACAGACTCCTATTTTTAAAAAAAATCTCTAAAAGCACAAACTGGGCTGTGATTGGCATGGGGTCAAGTCCCTACTCTGCTATGGGGACTCCTAAGGAGACCACCCCAAGCAGATTCCCTTAGTGGCTCTCCCTGAAAGCTTGACTTTTAGAGATGGGTTCTCCTGGATCAGGTAGCCCAGGAACTGGCTTTTGTAGTCACATCCTTCTCCCACCAAGCTCCAGTTTAGAAGAAATAGATTTCTGCTCCTCTGAACTAGGAAGGATGATCCTAAGCAGGTCTTCTGGTAGGTTTTGGGTCAAGTTGCTTCATCTCACTGTACCTCAGAAGAGATGGAAATACTTCACTCTTCCCACCTCTTATCTTCTAGGAATTAAAACTCCCTGATAAGAGGAGCTGTCTTTCAGGTACACAATTTGGGCTGCATTAACAGCACTCTCTTGCTCATACTGAAGTCCATCCTCCTTCAACACACAAGGTAACCTTGCTGTTACTGAAAAGGATCATTTTTAACAGCTTAGTTTATTTTTAACCTGGGAGAAGGGACCGTCTCATGCAATATTTGCAGACTGGCCTTGCTAAAAGGAGCTCTGATCTCAGGCATGGTCTCCAACCAGAACTTTAATGCCAGCAGTGATAATAATAATAAACATGGCAATAATCATGCCCAAATATAGCACTTGGCACTGGTTTTCCTGTTCAAATACCCGTTCCTGCGACTGTCATTCTTTGCACTCTTCCAAATGCTGGCATTTGGAAATGGCAGCCGCTTCCAACACTGCCTTTTGTCCCAAAGAGATTATTTCCAGCAGACTGCACTGCAAACTGCGATGCTGCATTTCATCCCTCCAAGGTAGGGATGGGACAGCGTGTGACTCATGCCTCTCATATGACCCTGAGCAGAGAACGTGTCACTGGTGCAGACTGCAGCTGTGCACACTAATTTCAACTTATCCCTTCTCCTTTTAGACAAAAAGAAGTCCACACTCATGATTTCCTCCTCTGGCTCTAGAAGCTCTTCAAAGATCTTTTTTCTCCATTTTTCTTGCAGTCCTTTCCTCACACTTGCTCTGTCTCTTGCACACACCAGGACAGGAGCCAAACTCCAAATAGCCTGGGTGAACTGTGTTTCTTGTGAAAGATGTGTATTGTTTGAATCCAAGAAGATATGGAGATGCTGGATGTGGGGTTGTGTTACAGAGAGGCAAAACAAGAACTGTGGGCCCAAAAGAATGCCATTATTTTCTTCCCAAAAAAAGTCAAAACCAGTCTGAAATTTAGCACTTCCAGAATAGCTGTCCCTCCCCTAAAACACGTCTCCGCAAAGACCTTATTTTGATATTTCTAGTCCAAAGGAAATATTTTCAAATTCCTGAATTTAATAATGTTTCTGTTTGTTTGGGTTTGGTTTGCGTTTTTCTTTTTTAATTATTATTTTTGGTTGGGGGATTTTTGGTGGAGTATTTTTCCATAACCATTAACCTGAACCTTTCTGAGCTGTCAGAGACCATCCCTGTTTGGGTTTAATGGTAACAGGTTCCCATCTACCCCCATCCAGGCACTCCCCTTTCTCACTGGAGGAACACGGGCATGATGCAAACCAAGGTCTAGGGAGTACTATGGAAAATGTTGTCCATACTGGAATGTTGCCTCAGAGATGAAGAAAAAGGTCTGAGACACTGGAAAACACTTTGATGAAGTCCCTGTGTAATGAAAATAGGCAGAGCAAGAGGTCAGCCTGACCCAAGCAAAACGCTTCATTTCTGCTTAACAAAACAAAACAAATGGGTTCAAGTGATTTGAAGCAGAAAAGAGGTTGTTTGTTTTCATTTTCCCCAAGGGAAAAGAGTAAAACTGTGTGTACATGTGGGACTTCAAATTCACAGGCAAATTACATAAACCTTCAATGATACAGGAACTGTATTTTCCATTAACCTAATGCACAGAAAGGGATAGACAATCCTCAAGCCAATGGAATGATGGCATTGCTCAGACATGCTTGATTTCATGAGCATTCAAGAGAAATTAATGAAAATGAAGGGAAAAAAAAGTTAAAAAAGCATCTTAATTCAGGAAGAAGGGCAGATTTTCAGCTTCACGCTCAACGTGGAAGGCAATGAGATGAAATAAAACATCATGAACAACATCCCAAATGGATGGGAACGTGGAGGGCTGAGGACAGCAGTGAAGAGGAGAGTCTAAGAGGTTGAAAGAAGAAATGGGAGGGGATGAACCCAAAGGCAAACCAACTTCTCTCCCTAAACTGGTTTAGGTAGGATTTACCAGACAGATGCAGAGGGGTGGACAATGCTAGGGATGTTTTCATCTCTTCTGTCCCACTGTGCTGTGACTGGTGTAGGTCACACTGACATGAGCACACAAACCTTGCTCTGGGCTGGGTGGAAGCCACTGGTCTCCTCCCAGGAGTCATGGACATGAATTCCACTTTGTGTTATGACACAGGAGTGCCTTGACCTTGTTGTCAAGGCAAAAGGAGTCATAGAATGGTTTGGGTTGAAAGGGGCCTTAAAGATCATTTTTTTCCAACCCCCTGGTACACCTTCTATTAGACCAGGTTGCTCCAAGTCCCATCCAACCTGGCCTTGGACACTTCCAGGGATGAGGCAGCCACAGCTTGTCTGCCCAACCTGTGCCAGGGCCTGCCCACCCTCACAGTCAAGAATTTCTTCCTAATACCCAATCTAAACCCACCCTCTGTCAGCTTATCAGCCACATCCAACACACTTGAGACTGTTGGGATTTATTGTCTCTCTTACTGAGTATTTTGAGTGCCAAAAACCATTTAGTAAGTTCTGGACACGATGCTGTGATCACAGTTACCTCCCTTAGATCAATGAAATCAATGGTTTATTTCTTGTTGTTATAACTGATATACTGGATGACACATGGAATAGGTCAGGCTTGGACATGTTTTTGCATATAAGAATGAAAGACAAACCTGTCTGTGTGGGTTCTCTGACCCCTTTGCAGGGCTGGTTTTTAAATAGGCACAGCTTTGTAAGCCAGAAAGGAGCATCACGATAAATTAATCTGGCCTTCATGCCTATCAGAAGCCAAGTGATTTCATCCCATGTTTTCAGTCCTGCTGCAAGGTCTTCAGATGAGCATTCCTTGACCCTGCAGTTGAACCTATGGCCTAGAAAAGGAAGATTCTTCTCTCTTCCCTGGCATGGAGGGACCAGAGAAGATATTTGAAGGTGTTTTCTGGCCTCTAACTTGGTATGTTCCCCTTCTCAGGAGATGAGAAGGCATTCTGGACCATAAAAACTGCTTTGATAAAGGAAGTAAAGGGACAGAGGTTTTCTTTTCCTTCTCTCACAATCCCACTGCATCCACATGGTTCATGTCCCATCTCAAGACAAGGGATCTCCACTGGTGGGGAGCTGGCTGGAGGCAAGGACAAGTTGGACCTGTCTTCCAAAATCTGTGGAGCTGTGGGAATCCAACTGGGCAGTGCTTGAAACCCAGCAGTCCAGTTCTCAGCCTCTGTTCCCTTCCAGCTGACCAGTGCTCCCAGTGAGCAGCTGACCCTCCTGTAATCCCAGGAAACCACACACTTCCAGGAAATGAAGTGAGAAACAGAGGGGACAACACTAAATTGAGTTGACTTCCTCAGGCAACAGTGTTTAGGCAGGTAAATTGCACTCTCAGTATTTACTCATCAGACCTCACCTCTGAGCCAAACACTGACAGTTTCCGTCTTAATCCCTGGGAAACATCAGGCACTTGAAAGTGTGATTCATCTGCCCTGTTGAGGTTAAATAACCAACAGTCTGAACACAGTTTTTTCTCTGCATTGACAACAGTAACAACTAGTTCAGATGTTGACAGAGCTGTCTGTGAGCTGTCCAATGCCTTCACTACACCTTAAATCAAGCTGGATGTTTTCCTACAAAGTGGTCCAGCTCCATCAGGACAGCAGAGCTGAGTCACTACTAGGCTGATGAGATGGTCACAATGACCCCCCTCAGGTTCCAACCTTTGTGTCTGTGAATAATCACTGCTGGGTGGCAAACCCACAGCTTTAATGAGATTCAGAGCAGTTTGCTTTCCCAGATCTCAAAGGCCAGATGTCGTCCTGCATCACATCCACCCTGAGCTGAAGTTACACTCAGTAGTTGCAGAGCTGAGTGACACAGACCAACAGTGGCAAGATCTGTCCTCTGCTTTCCCTCTTCTGTCAGAGATTTACTGTACATATTTATACAGGGAGAGGGGAAACCTCAAATTCTAAGATTTTTACCTCTTTTGTGTGTGTGTGTGTGTATTTATAAGTGCTTATTTTATTCCTGCTGTCAGTTTTCCTACATTAGGAAATTCCTTCAAAAAGCCTCTTCTTGCCTTATCTGTGGGGTGTGTGATGGTATTGACTGTGTCCATAATCAGCATCAATGCAGACCTCAGCAGAGGCTGCTATATTGGTCTTCCTCTTGCATCTTATCCTGGATCTGACAGTGCCTGATGTTACATATTTTAGTGTAAGGTCAAACAAAACCCTGTCAACTCCATTCCTCACTTATCCCTTTCTTCCCCCTTTTTCTGGTCACTCCAGATGGGTTCAGGTCCATGCTTTGGCACAAGTGTGACTGTGCAAGCAAATCACCTGCCTGGCCTTTAATTGCCCCAGTAAACCCACAATATTTTAAAGTATCCCAACTCAAAACTTGTTTATCACCACTGCAGAAATGTTTCCAGTTACCACAAGCTATGATTCCCACATATTTTGCTGTACTTCCATTGTTTTTTCCACAACAACCTTAAGAGGTGGGGATGGTTATTGCTCTGCACAGGAACCAGTGTCAGGAGTAACAAAATCTGAAATGTGAATCGCTTTCCTGCATTTTAGTGAGGATATCTGGAAGCTCTTCCCAGTAGCTGGAAGTGCTCGATGACTGGTTTTTGGAGACTCAGAAAAAAAAATCTCTGTTGGAGCAAGATGGGTAGTGGTTACAGTGACAGGAGAGAAGACAGTGATAGGAAAAAATGACATTAAAAGTTGCAGGAAAGAGAAACAAGATTTTTTTCTTTTTTTTTTTTCCCTGCTGCTTTCATTTTCCAGGCTGCTAAAGCTCCACTTTAAATGAAATTTAACCTTTACTTTCAGAGACAGCTGAGGAAATATATTTTCAGTTGAAAAACAGGCGGTTGCTCTCTGAGACAGACTTCCCCTTTGGGGTTGCCAAATCTCAGTGCAGCTCCCAGCACTGTCCTCACTTAACCTCTCCCAGAGCCAAAAAAATATCCAAATAGCTGGCTGCTCATGCCCTGGCCATTAACATCACTCACACCGATCAGACAAATTAATTCCAGTGAATTTAAATGAAACCCTCCTGCAGCTGTCACACAGTCAGTCCAGTCTTCCAGTTTACTGGAAAGAGAGTGGGAAAGGTAAATAATTAAAATCAAAAGTCCTCTGCAAGCGTGTGAGCTGTCCTGGTAGTGCTCTGCAGTGTGAGGGTGGAGGTCCCACAAGGAAAGGGGACCTTGTTGCCCTTGAGGAACACACCCCAGAAATATGTTTCCATCACACTGACCTTTCCTGTGCCAAAACGATCCAGGACACACCTGGATTTCTGTGATATTGCCCAGGTGTTCTCTCCTAGAATCATAGAATCACTAAGGTTGAAAAAACCTTCAAGATCATTGAGTCAAACTGCTAACCCAGCACAATCATGTTCACCCTTAAACCATGTCCCCAAGTGCCATATCTACATATCTTTTGAACACTTCCAAGCCAACAATTTAGCCAGCGCTGAATTAGCACAGCAGAAGGAGCAATAGATTTACACCTGATGTAAAGGTGGCTCCTTCTGGAGAAGAGCAGGCCAAGCTTTTTCAAGGCATTTTGTCAGAAATCTTAAATATCTCTTGGGGTACAGGACCTTATAAAAGCAAATCAACCAGCTGCTTCGTGCCAGCTGAGGGGGCAAGGGTCTGGCTTACGGTGGGGGACCTGGTGTCTGGGTGTGAAAGGCAGACAGCTTGGTATCTTGTCCCCACAGTGTGACCCCAGCACAGGCAGAATCAGGTTCATCCTTGGAAAGGAATAAGAGGATGACTTTCCTAGAAAGCACTTTGCAACCTGCTGACAAACAGGGCTGGATATAACCTAAGCTGTCTTTATCTTTGCAATTATCAGTGTTAATACACATGAGATCTCAATGTGAGCTCTTCAGGAAATTGCTTTTAAGGATGTGCCATCTCTTTGGTCCTTACAAGTGCTAAAAGCATTTTTTTTGCACTGATGTTGTACAGGGAGTGGAGAGATGATTGTAGGAATGCCATAAAGGCTTATAGGCAAGTACGAGGGCAAATCCCAGTTAGAATCTGCTTGATATAAATAAGTCAAATCTCCTGAAAAACACAGAGAGGCACATGAAAGACAGACGGATAGATAGATAGATACACACTTATACACACACTTTGCATTGGTGTGTATGTATGTATATCAATATATGCGATAGTGGTTAAATACATGCCATGGACTTAATTTTTTCATCAATCTATAAAGTCAAAATAATATTTTAAGTCCTGATGCAGCAGATTTGGCTTCAATGCACTGGATTCCTGATGAAACTCATGTTTTCTACAGGTGCCTCCTGCAGACTAATGTCTGCTGTGACCCCAGAAAGCACCATCCAGCACATCTCATCTCATCTAAGCAAGGGCCTTTTGAAGGAAGAGGAGGCACTGTACTGAGACTTGAAATGAGGACTTGCCACAGAGAACTGATGCTAATCAGTCCTACACCTTTCAGTAGATGCTGCAGTATTGACAACTTTCTCAGCAGGGCATAGACAGCGAGTACAGAACTCTCGGTGCACTCTTAGTGGCCCTAATAGCAAAGAGCTCTTCCAGACATAATAAAATGGGAGAGATAAGCTATAACCAACACAGATAAGGTGGGAGAACACTCCCAGGCCTTTGGTACTGCTCCAGCAAAAAAACCCATGTGCAACTCGGGTTTGGGATCATTCACAAGGACTGCGATTACCACAGGGGCTGAGGAAAACAGGCACTGTTGTCACCAAGGATGTGTTGGCGGTGGTGGCCTGGCTCCTCCAACACCTCACCTCGAGCTGTGATTGCTGTGGCCAGCAATCCCTTGGTTTTGCTGGGTTTGCTGCGTGCTCAGAGGTCACCACCTGCCCCTGGGACAGAAACCCTGGCAGGGTTGAGCAGGTTGCTGCCCCAATCCAGCATCTCTTAGTGAAATGAAGCTGTGAAATGGCACAGTGCCACCTGCAACAGATGGGCACAAACATGTTATCAGCCCTCATGAAGACCCATCTTTCTTCCAGGGGAGCTCTGTGGGAGTGGCAGGCTTTGTCTGGGATGTCACCTTCTGTCCACCCGTCTGCTGGTCCAGCACTGACTGAGTTACTCCAGCTCAGAATAAATTGTGCTGTGTTTTGTCCTCCTGAGAGCCAATATTTGCACCCATAGCACTGTGGAAGGAGTTAAAGGTCCAAGCAGATGGTCTTCAAAGCTGATGGTAGCTCTGCCTCTTCCCTCAGCTCTGCTCTGATTTAACTTCCTGGTGTCTTCTCCAATCCTTCTGACTCATTGATGTCACCACCTACAGCTGGGGTCACCCTGGTTTACAGTTTCTGGAGCAATCATAGGACTTTATTCCCCATGTTCTTCCAGGTGCTGTGTGTCCTGGGTAAGCCACAAGACCTTAGGGCCAAGGACATGTCCTATTCACCAGGTCAGGGAGTTCTGTGACAGCTCCTCAGCAAGCTCAGGGAGTGGGGGGAATTGCCCCTGGGACACACCAGCTTTGAAAAGGATGCTGTAGAAACTTATATTGGGAATTGGATTACGAGGTGACTCTGCAATGGATGCTGGAAGAGCTTTGTAGCTCCATTTTTCTGGAGACATTGAATTTGGGGGTTTAACTGAGCCGAGGCAAAGGCTGAGTGGGTGTAAATCAGGAAATCTGGTTGCCTGGGGATGCTGAATGGGTTAAATTTGTCCAGCAGGAACTGGCAGTTCCTGGATGTCTTTGATTCCCTTTCCCAGCAGCTTTCATAAAGGGCTTGTTGCTGTCTGTGTCTGCCCTAGCCCGACTGTCTGCAGCAAAGTCAACAATCCCAAGTGTGCTGGGGCAGGAGGAGGGAGAGGCTCTGCAATACCTGCCCTGGGCTACACGGGATGAATCCCCATCCTGCCTTGGCACTCCAGCTCTGCACACCAGGAGTGGCTGTCACGCAGCTGTGCTGAAGTCCCCTGACTGGGTAGGCTCCAGTAATGCATTTTTTAGTGAATGAGGGTGCTATGAATGATCTCACAGCATTTCTTTAATTTATTCCCTTTCTTGCAGGCTGATATACACAAACACACACATAAAAAAAAAGGATGAATTGTGCATTGTTGTCTAATTCTGAATGAAACCCCTGTGAATTTCACAAGATGTGCATAACATAGTCAGACTCAAGGGGTTCTTTCCAGCAGATGCCAGAAGCCAAAAGTTGATAAAATTTGTTTAGCAGGGTCTGATTTATGGTCTGGCTTGACAAATATTCATAAGGGTGTGACAAAGCGGAGCATTGCATCCCCTGTCATCTTCGTCGCTGCCTGCTCCCTCTCAAATTAGATTGGGTAGTGCAAGTGGTTTCAGCTTCAGGCTGATTTTTCTTGCTTCAGTTAAATCTCAGGTTTCAAGCTGATGATGTTTCACACATGGCAGATTGGCACCTGTTATTTAAGGGTCCAGCAGCTCTGACCGTGATTGAGTTTGGCCCGAGCTACACGCTGGAATAAATCAACATGATGGATTAGAAGGATTGTTGCTGGGCTGTTTTACACCAGCTCAGCTTTACCCTCAGCAGGATTAATAACAGGCAATTTTCTAAATGAGCCCATAAAGTTCTGCCTTGCTGTAATACAAGATCTTTGCCCTTTGGTCCATTAAAAACCTACAGCATGGTTCTGTGGCTCCAAATGCCAAGGGTGACAGAAGACAATCTCAGTTTAATTGCCTGATGTGCACACAGAAATCATGCAGAAGGTGGATGCTGAGCACAGGAATCCCAGGACATGGGAAGAGGAGAAGGGAAAGGAAATGTGTGGTTATGCAGCAATAGAAAGAAATATTTCATGCACACACAAGGCATCTTTGCTGCCTCAAGGAATATCCAAAAGGATGTCAATTATTTCTGAGTATTTTCAGGAGTGTTTTCTTTTATTTTGGCCTGAAACAATGAGCACTGGCAACATTATTTCATTATGTTTTGAAATAATGTGGAACAAGGCAGCACTTGCAGTCCCTCATGCACTGATATATTCTTCTGCAGAGGTGTTTTCCAACCTTAATGATTTTATGATTCTCTAACAGCAGCAATAGTGGCTGAAAATGTTTCCTGGAGAGAATGACAACTAACTTGGGTAGCAGGTGGAGGGAAAAGCAAAGCAAAACTTGCCCCACAGTTTGTTTTCCTTGTGTGATTAATGCTGGGTCTGTTCAGAGACTGTTTTCCTGTAGAGCTGAGGAACAACCTAGAGCCAAATGTTGTCTTTGCAAGAACAAGTTCCCTTGTTTGTGTAGGTAAATAATAATGTTTTCAGGGTTTTATTCAGTGTTTCCCGCCCATGGTCTCAAAGATCATTACAAAACAAGGGGAGACCGTGGTGAAGAACCAGATCCTCATTTTGCAGATGAGGAAACAGAGATATATAGAGGTAAAATGCCTGCTGAAGTTCACTCTGCAGGTCCCCTCCAGCTGGTGAAACCTCAGCCTTGCTCTGGCTCTGCTGCTTCTAGCAAGACCTATTTTTATAAAGTACCTGAAAAGAGAGAGTTACCCAAATCCCCCTGACCTGACAACTACTTGAATCTCACTTGCAGACTAAATATCTGAGTTTATTTATGTGAGAAGAAATTTTATGCCTAGGCTAGGAGCACAGACCCAGTGAAAGACATAGACTCAGTGGAAAGTCTTGTCCTAAAGCCATTTAGTGACACACACATTTTACCAGAAATGTTTAATGAAGTCTTTGAGATGGACAATTGCCCTGAGCATGTGACAGCTCACACAGAGTGGTTTTTTGGAAATGAATACAAGCAACAAGCCAAGATGGACAGTCTGTGAGAGGGAGGGCCAGCAGTGGGTCACTGGGACAGCCAGTGCTGGAGCTGGAGCACAAAGTGGGTCTATGAATAACATCTCAGGAGCTGCAGGAGGATGTGTGGCTACAGCCTTTCTTTTTAAACACTACTCTCCATGTCCTGCCAGGGAGGACCAAAAGAAAGCCCTCCCCAAAAGAGCCTCTGAGCACAAAAACCTTCATAGAAGCCATTGCCACCTATTTTTGCCTCTGCTTGGTTGTATTACAACATGGCTCAAAGTTCCTGAGCAAAACTAGCTCTGTTTGAGTTTGTCTCTGGGCACAGTTACCAATCCCCTTTGTGGTTCAGGATAGGAAGTGTTTCAAATGGACAAAGTGAAGCATCCCTGGCTTTGAAAATCTGACTTTCTCAAATGCATCTGTTGGATGCAGGAAAAAAGGAAACAAGAAAAGAAAAGAGAAATAAGCAGCAGAAGTGCAGCCAACATATGCCTTGTGCATTTCCCCTGTTGGTATTTTCTCCTGTGCCTGCTGAAACAGCATTTCTCTTCTGTCAGCATATAAACAAGAGGATAAAGAGTCTGGTGACCTTGGCCAAATAAGCCCATTCCACTCTCCTGGAACTCCTCGGATGAAGCAGAAAATCATTGTGGATTTTAGGGCACAAAGCCCAGACAGCCCTCCCGGAGTGCCCAGCTATTGGGAAAAGGCTTTCCAAGCATGCAGAGCTAAGACCTTTGAGTCCCTCAAGAAGGGGAGTCAAGCCAAAATTTCAACAGAAGCTGCCATCCTCAGCTGTCACAGCCACAGTAAAGATTGTATCTCAGTACAAAAGAGGAAAAAACAAGAGAAAGGGAAAAGGGTGTTTCAAGGCAAGGGAAGGTCTTAAAGGAGAAGTTGCTTCTAAGTTGACTCTGAAGTGAAAGATACCAACTTGCAGAACTGAGACCTCTTGGTCCTTTGCCACTGAAGATTGAAAGTGGCTTGTTTTCTCTGAATTCAAATGCTAAGTAGACCCAGACCTGTCCTTCAGTGCTTGTATATGAGGACACCACAAGCAGAACGGAGGAAGTCAGGGTCAGGCGTTCAGCAGAAAACCCTCAGCTGATAGAAACCAAAACACACCCCAAAACAACAACAACAACGACATCTTCTTAGCAGCTTTGGGCTGGCAGAGGGGAAATGAGGAGAACTTTGCCATGCTGACTCACGGGGTACAGGCTGAGTGGTGTTGACTTTGCTCTCTGTTTGCAGGGATTTCCCTTCTACCAGCGAAGGAGCAGCTGGGCCTTAGTAAAAAGGAGGAACTGATATTTTGGTCACATGTCAGTGGCAAAGACAGGCTTGACAATGAGCTGTTTTCTTCTTGCACTGAACAGGGAGCTTCAGTCACAGACAGAAAACAATATCATCTGAAACACACCCTGTTTCCTTGGCTGGCAGAGGCTATCAAAGGTCAGGCTGGCTGGGAAATGTCTGGACAGAATTATTTGCAACTCCAAACCCCCAGATCAAGTGTTTCTAGACCATGCTCACCACAAGGTGTTGGAGAATGAAAAGGGATGTGGGTTTATTATAACCTCTGTGTGACATACGGTCTTGCCATATACTACAAAATTCCCAGAGGTTTTCAAAGGGGATGGCATGGATTCTCATGCCTCAGGGCAGAGGGAAAACCCTGCAGGTCAGTATCAGTCAGCAGGGACACAAGAAATTATGAGGATCTATCTAATTTGGGGGTGAGAAAAGTTATTTCAGGAGACAGGTTGACTGTGTAGACTCCTGAAAAAATTTTTATGAGCATCCTGGAGGAAAGAAGGAAACTGCTCTTCACTGTCTTGCCCCTCCATGGGGTCAAGAAACCAAGTGATCCCAACATAGTTTCACTGGGTTATTCTTCACCCCAAGGATGGGTATGAAGTGGCACCTGCTCAGGGAACCTCTCCATGGATATGTCAGCAGAACTGTGCATTAGCCAAACCTTCTTCCCTCGTAAAACTGCTTAATTGATGACACATCATTAGCGGGATCTGTTTAGGCATCTTTATGTTTCTGCGAAGCTGGTCAGAAAAACAGGGCTTAATGTTCCCGGCAGGAGGCAAATTCCCCCTCCCTCCCCAGCTCTTTTTGGAGGAATGAATAAATCTGCAAATGTATAAACTGTGGTTCATGACACATTTGCTCAGGCTCCAGGGCTGATGTGTTTGGCAGCCCCTTGAACTTGCTCCTTCACCAAGAGGGCACGTCGGATGTGTCGGGATCGGGAGGAGCTTTCACATGCTCCCATCCCTCCGGGCTCCACGAAAGAAGCACTGCATTCAGTCAGAGCCAATTTGTGGGACACCTTGTCAAAAGGCAGACAGCAGACAGCACCCACGGGCTGTTTCCAGTGATGGTTTGGAAGAGCTGAGTTCTCAAGGGAAGAGGGCAAACTTTTTATAGCCTGAGAGATAATTGGCTGGCTGGAAGTATTGAGTAAAGGAATCTTTTGGAGCAGGTCCCAAGAGCAAAGCTCTGTGGCTCCATAATGGTCTCAGGTGGGAGTCACATGGGGTCTCCAAGTGGTGTTCATGGTCTAGCCTAAGCTGCAGTCAACTCTCATCACCCCAGTGGGGAGACTGTGAGCGCCTTGATGTCTCAGTCATGGATGCATGAATGGCTCACTCTGATAAACTTGGTGGATGGCTGGTAGATCCACTTTCCTTGAGAGTCCTGGTCCGTACCAAGGGGCAGAGAAGGTCGGTGATGTGTCACCTCCTGGTGTTCGTGCTCCTGGGGCTCATGGACGTGTGTGCTTGTGCCCCCATCTAGTGGCTGCCCCCAAGGCTGCAGCACATCCCCTCCTCTTCCTCAGGTGCCATTCAGCTCCGTGAGGAGCACTTGGGCTCTGCTGTTGATGTTTTTGGGGTTCTACCTGGCTTGGGACTGTCCATTTGCAACTGGGCTTTGTGGCAGATTCCCTCGTGGGAAATCACTCGTGCACAAAATTCATGGGAAGCAAAGAATCAACTCATTCTGCCATGAAAGTGCAATAGGACTGTGTCTCTTACTCCTTTCCAGGTTCCCAACACATGATCAGACACTGAAGAATGTGAGTTTGCACGGAGTCCATCACGTCAGCTAAAGCTGCAAGGAGGGGAAAGAATATTCTGGTGATGACAGATCAGGTTTTCCCTCACCCTCATGCTTATGACTTGTTTTTGTGCAAACAAAATTCATTTTGCAATGTGGTTGTCTGGGGAAAAAGAAAAAAAGTAGTCATAGAATTATAGAATGGTTTGGGTTGTAAGGGTCCTTAAAGACCCTCTAGTTCCAACCCTCCTGCCACAGCCAGGATGCTCCAAGCCCCATCTAACCTGGCCTTGAACACTTCCAGGAATGGGGCAACCACAGTTTGTTTGGGCAACATGTTCCAGTGTGTGATCACCCTCACAGTAAAGAATTTCTTCCTCATATCTAATCTAAATCTCTTAGTTTAAAATTGTTTCCCTCTACTGTGTCTCTGCCCGTGTAAAAAGATCCTTTCCCTCTTTTTTATAAACTCCCTTAAAGTCCCCTAAAGCCACCACCAGCAACAATGAGCAATGGATTCAGATGTGAGCTGCTTCCCCAGGCATGGGATGAGCTCTCAGACAGAGTCTGCAGTGAAAGTGGAAGCTGTGGGTAAGCATTTGGCTGCTCCAGCAAAGGCTGGGAAACAGGGTAATGTGATTTTAGTGCTGCATGTGAGTGGAATCTCCCAGTGAGCCTGAGACACTCCGGCAGTCCTCTGCCTTTTACACATGCTGTGTCACGTATCAGCTCCCACAGTGGCATAAAGGGCTCTCTATTTTCTGTAGGTAGCTTTACAGCTCCTGTTACAACATTATCTCAACTCTTTACAACCTTTATTGTATCTCCCCCAACTCTTCAGGCAGGTAGTCAGAGTTATTTCTGTTCAACAAGACAAATTGAAGTGCACTGAGAGATGTACTGAAGATCCCAAAGGAAATAACCAACAAAGAAAGTAGGGAACTGAACTTAGATCTCTGCTTACCCCTGAGCTGCGTTTTCTTAAATAAATCCTAAACAAAAGCTATAGTACTTTCATAGCACGAGCAAGTTCCTAAAGATCTTAAAATTGTGAATAGATGTCCTTTAGGTACATCCATAGGGCTTTTTGGTTGCTTTTGCATTGTGTGCCTTGCCTGCTCTTGCAGGCATACAATGATTTGTGACAGAAAAACCATTATCTTTTAGCCATACCTGCTTGAGTTAGCAGCTGTAATCCCTTGTGAATAAAGACACATGGGTATGGAACTGACAGCTCTGTCATCAAATAAGGTGGCACAGCCAAGGCTCAGAAGCTGGAGGGGGGGTTGATGTTGCCCCTAAATTTTGGTCAAAAAGCTGTGGTAAAGCAAGGTTTGATTGGTGATCATTTGTGTATTCCCAAAGCACTGCTTTTAGCTTCCTGATGCATTCCTTCTGCCTGGTTTGAAGAAGTCTATTGGGCTCTCCAGGAGTTTCTCCAATAGCTTCTCTTCTTTCTCTGTGTCAAAGTCAGCGGAATTACAAAGGTCAAAGCCAAGCTGGATACAGCCTTGGAAAACTTGACCTTGTGGGTGGTGTCCTGTCCCATGGCAGGGGGTTGGAACTAGATGATCCTTGAAGTCCCTTCTAGCCCTAACCATTCCATGATTCTGTGGTTTTATGTGCTGAGATTGCTCCATGCCTAGCACACATCACTATATTGTATAGGAGTAGTTAAGGTATAGAGTGCCAAAGGGCTGATACTCCATCCTTTCTCCATTAATAACAGGGCTGCAGACCCAGTGATCAGTCACTCCCCAGTCACCTCTTTCAGGCCACTCAGGATCTTCTAGGCATTTCATTCCACTTGCAGCACCCCATTTCTAGCTGAAATGCTTAATTTCTTGACATGCAGGCTCAGATCCATATCTTAGCCCTCCTATTGTGCTTCCCTGTGTCTCTCCCAGTTGTGCTTGTCTTTTTTAAGAGAACATAAACTGTGCTTTGTATTCCATTTGTGGAGAAGTTCCTGGATGTCTGTGGTACCCTGGCCTTTCTAGTTACATGCTGACTTTCATTCCCATTCTTCCAGTGTCCTTCTTCTCTACCCACCTGAGTGTCCTCAGACTGATCCCTCATCTCTCCAGGCTCTCACATGACAAAATGGAGAGGTGAGTATCTTCTGGTATAGGACCTTCTCAGGCCTCTTTCTCCCTGAAAGAACAGCAGCACTGGCTAAGGTTTTCCAGAATTAAGTCATCCATTCAACACCTTCCTGGAGGCACAGTGGGGAGCAAGATGATCCCGTGAATCCATTCCTCTCTCCTCTCAGCCAAAGGTCACCAACTGGGGAGCTATTTTGGCAAAAACTGTCCGATTCAAGGACTAATAAACAAGCCCTCTTGGACACAGTATGGTTTACAGTTGGGCTGGAAGAGGGAGGAAGAAAGTTTTCTTTCCAAGTCCTGCAGCGATCCCAGGTTTGGTAAACCCACTCTTGCCCTTTCCTCCTCTTCCCTCACCTCCCAAGGGTACAGCTCCAGTATTTATAAATGCAAATGCTTCTGGGGTCAAAAGCAGGTCAGAAAACGCTGTGCAATCAGGATAACATGTCCTCTGTTCCACCCGGGCACATACTGCAACACAAACATGCTGCCTGTGCCCCTTAAGTGCTCTGTTCTCACCCTCCCTCCCACTCCAACTTGTGCCCTGCCCTGTGCAGAATTTGGCTTTCTGAATTCACGGAGGCTGAAATGGTCAATATCAGCCTGATGTGCTGAGCGGCCCTGGGTCTGTGCTTCTAAAAATGGATGGGGTTATATAATTTTTTTTTGAGGGGGAGGGAAGTAAAGGATGGAAAATCACCATCAAAAGCTAAAGCTGTGCTCATCGGCTATGGGGTCACTGCTAAGGCAGGGAGGTTTCTCAGGAAATACACAAACTCCAGCCCTCTGTGGCAACTTGCACTTAGTGCCAGTGGCTTTTGGAAGAGAGAACCTCATCCTCAGCTTCCCAAGGCACAGTGCCTCATGCAGACTGTGGTCCAGTTGAGTTTTCACTTTAGCTCCTCATTCACCTTTCTAAAAGCCTCTTGAAGTCACTGGGGATCGTTTTTACCCTTATTCCCTGCCTTTGCCAGCTGTGTATAGAGAAAGTCTGTTCCTTGGCAGGAAGCAGGTTGAGCCTCTTCTTTCCATCCCTCTTGGTATCCACAGCAGTCCCAGTGATTAAATCAGGTTCCTGTGCTGTGTGAATGGTGCTGTGAACTTCAGAAGACATGTTGGTTTGGCTTTTATTGAAGCAGGAAACCAGGGAAAGCCCTCTAGATCCACGGCAGCATCTCTGCCTCCACAGCACAGCCCAAGAGCATCCCTGCATCTCTCCATGTCTCTGCCTGCCTGGGGCACATTGGTATCTCATTAACTAATTGGTCCTCATGACAGTCCTGTGCTGCATCTGTTTCAGGTCAGGGGGAAGGGAAAACTGATTTCCATCCTTGCCTGTGGAGGTGATGGGGAGCACAGCTCCACCCTGCCCAGCTGGCAGGAGCCCAGCCCTCCCCTGTCTGCCCATGGTGCCTTCAGACATCCCCTGGTGCCCATAACAAGGCCATTTATGAACGCTCCTTATGCTGCAGGATTCCCTGCACAGGAAACACAAGCAGACTCTGAGCATGACCACAGTATATTTATACATCAGTTTTCCTTTTAACCTTGGTCACCAGCAGCCTCCTGATCTGTAAGTCCTGATCCTATTTATATACTGGTTGCCATGCTAAGCAGCATTGTGCTGACCCAGCTGCCCTCCTTACTGCAGATAATCTAACTTATCATCTTGCTTCCTGCTTGGAGGACTAAGAAACATATTTAAACACTGACAGCTGGAAGGGTAGGGTAGTTGTCACCCTCACTGATGCTTTAAGAAGCAGTGTGTAGGTGACCCACAAAATCTAAATGCAGTTTGTAGGTAGCCCAAGAAAACCAAATCCATCCCTCCTTCCCTGTTTGTTTTCTGCTGAGCAATAGTTGACACAGGTCACTCTGTTCTGTGAAGGGGGAGGCCACATTCAGTGGAGAAGAGACTCCTGAGATTGTAAAGTCACCTCTGGACCAAATTCTACTCTTGATATCAGTGGAAAAGCATTTCCAGTCTGGGCTGCACATGGCAGTGCCCTGCACCAAAGCAATCCATGTGTAAATGAGCCTGGAATTGCACTGATTGCTTAGAAAAAGGTGAAAGGGAAATAATATGGGAAACCTTGTGGAATTAATTGAAATCATCTTCTTTAAAGGTCAAACTAGCAAGGGGAACTGTACAAAAATAGCAGCTGCTCCTGTCACGTTTGCTGCATTCATCTTTCTCCTTCCTTCCCCATCAAAGCATTGTCCCATCCTGTGCATGGAGAAGAAAGACATTTTGGGGGAGAAGAAGCTGAAGACCTAGTCCTGGAGTGTGAGGAGGCCAGATTGCAGGTCCCCAAGCATCAATCATCGATCAGCTTCCAACATTTTACCATCACAGCTTGAAAGTTCACTTATCTGATGGAAAACATCAGAACGTAATCCACAGTCGGGCAGGCACAGATTAACTTTGCTAAGAGCACTCATGGCCTTTACAAAGGAAAGGACAGCCAAATGCAATTCAGGGGATGTATTTCTACTAAAACCCATGTGCCTGCAACTGTCTGGGTTAGAACACGCACAGGCTGGCTGCAATTCCCCTCCAAATGAGGTCATTTGAAACAGTACAACAAACATTGCTAATGCTGCTGCATCATGCTGGGCTGTCAGACAGATCCCAGGGCTTTAATGCACTGCTATACATATATTTATACAGTTGCCCATACTTATTTAATTAGGAAATGCAAATGCTAGTCAGAGACAAAGCTGAAAATGCCAACAAAGGCAGATCATGCTTCCGTTCACATGAGGGGCCTCACTGCTGATGAGATACGGCCGCATCAGCGGTTTCTTTCGGTCCTATCTGGCTCTGTTAAGTCCTATTGATTAACAGTAAATTGTCTGCAGGGATGTCATTTTCCAGGGGAGGCAGAGGGGTAATGGTGGAGGGTTGGGGTTGCCCTTAAGCTGCCAGCTTGGTGGGGGGGCTGTAATCATAGACTCATGGGATCACACAATAATTAAATTGGACAAGACCTCTAAGATCATTGAGTCCAACCATTAACCCAACACTGCCAGATCCACCACTAAATCGTGTCCCCAGGTGCCACATCTACACGTCTTTTAAATCCTTCCAGAGATGGTTACTCCACCACTTCCCTGGGAAACCTGTTCCAGTGCTTGACAACCCTTCTGGTGAAGCAATTTTCCCTATTATTCAATATATCCCCCTAGCACATCTTGAAGCTGTTTCCTCTCAACCTGTCACCTATTACTTGGGAGAAAAGACTGATCCCAACCTGTCTACAGCCTCCTTTCAGGTGATAAGATCTCTCCTGAGCCTCCTTTCCTCCAGACTAAACAGTTCCCTCAGTTGCTCCTCATAAGACTTGTGCTCCAGATCCTCAAGGCCTGAGACACCATTGCCTGGACTGGAAAACTCATGGTCTCAGAAAGAGATTGGGAAAGGTTGGGAAAGGTTGCCTGGGGACAGGGCAACATAGAGGTGACTGTATCTCCTAGGTCTGGTTCAAAATTTTTGGGGTGCTGCAACTGTGGGTAGAGAGGGACACGAAGGGGATGAAGGACATGAAGGGGATGCATGTAGTGTCCTTTCCAAAGCAGAGAGTGAATGTGCAGGATGGGCCTGCAAGAAGCAGCCTGGATGAAACATCCTTCAGAGCAGCTGACCCTGATCATAGAATCATGGAATCATAGAATTGTAGAATGGTTTGTGTTGGAAGGAACCCTAAAGACCATTTGGTTCCAATCCCCTCCCATGTGCAGGGACACCTTCCCCTAGACCAGGTTGCTCCTTGTCTTCTCTTGGCTGGATATGTGCATTCACCTGTAGGAAATGTCCAAGATTTGGAGAAGGAGGGTTTTGTATTTTTACTGTTTGCTGTGGAACTGTGAAAGAAAGGAAGAACTCAATTACCACAGCTTGTCAGGACATCCAGACACCACCACACATCACTCCTCTGTCCATAGCAGGTTGTGTCTGCCCCAGTCTGTACTGGAGGCATCACTCTCCAGCAATGGCAATGTCCTCTGATGCAGACAGATCCTCCAGGTTCAGTTCCCAAATGTGCAATAGCCTTGGTGGACAACATAGAAGTTGATATGAGACAGCCTGATGAACCTTTAGGACATTTCCATTGCTTCCATTTGCCACAGTTTCCCCCAGAAAACTGCCCTGGTGCCATTAGGAGCAGAGTGACCAAGGGATGGGACAGATGGCAAGGCTGTGTACATACTTCAGACTACAGCAGGGGGCTTGGGACTAGGTGATCTTTAAGGTCTCTTCCAACCCAAAACATTCTGTGATTCTACGAATTTCACTATAGGAAAAAAAAAAAAAGGCCAACAAATCCCCAAGAAACAAACATGGAAACAACTTGAAAGTTCAGCTGAGTCTGCTTTAGTCCTGAAAAAAAAGAAACCCTTTGCCTGTCACCATCCTCATTTGAGTCTGAAGTAGGAACCGGGGTGAGACTTTCAAATCAAAAATATCATCCCTCTGTCCCTTGATCTTCAAGGTTAACCTGTCTCACAGCTATAGGATGCTCATATTCTCCTGAATGACACAGTTCAAAGTGGAAACACTAAATACTCATGATTCTACTTTCTCAGGCACATGTCCTCATGGTATTTACAATAAGTGTTGCTGACTATATAGAGAAGTGCTTCTTCTACCAAAACCAGAGAGCAAAGTTTCAACCAGAAATCCAGTGCAGACAAGCCTTTGGTGAGGAGCCTCAAATTAAGATTCAACCCTGAATGATTTTCCAGCCAGCCTGAGATTTTTTTACTTCTTTATTTTTCTTGTCACAAGTTTAAACTCTGAAGTTAATGTTTGCTTCTCCAACCTCAGTGTTATTCTCTTGAAACAGTCACATTCTGAAGTGTTCATCTGTATTAAATCCCCAGTGAATTGTTCTTTGAAGAAATGGTGCTGGGATAATATTTGGTACCCAACAGAAGATCAGGAGAAGAGACATTCTGCCAAATTTAAAGCTTATCAGAATTGCTACAATACAGATTTAGAACAGAATGAAACTCGTTGGAGGATTTTCTTAGCTTTAGCTTTGGCAAACCATGCTGTTTTGAGCTGCCTCCTATTCCCCAAAGAACCCTGAAAGTAAAAGAGAAAATTGTTTCCAAATAAGAATAATTATAGCTTGCATAACACAGTTACAAAGTCAAAGAAATCAATCAGGGCATCTCACTTGTACAAACAATGTCTTCACTTTCGTGGAGGAATATTTCATGATGCCCCCAATCTCAAAAATCTTCAGCTACACTTTGTTCTGGCTTTTAAAGTTCAAAAGTTTCAAAAAACCTAAACAATCCTCATACTTTCCCCCACTCCCTCTTTCTCAAGACCTGCCTTGAAAGTGGATTCCTATAGTTTTAGGTTGAGAAAATACAGGTAAAAAACATCAGGTTTGCCATTGAATCTATCTGTGCTTGCTCCAAGGTCTTTAATAAGTAAACAATTCTGGAATTTTATGCATTTGTTTCTTTCTTCTCTTTATTTATTTCTTTTTTTGGGGCTGTACATGCTTTGTGGCGTGTGTGACTGTGCCTCAAGCTTTTTTCTCTCTGACTAGCACGTAGGGAGACAGGGATCTCTGACTGCAATACTCCCAATAAACAAATAATGAACAGTTCAGTAGTGGTTAGTTCTTTGGGGCAGGACACTATAATAAAGCCCATCCTAAATAACTGTCTAGACGTGTTTTGGGAATAAGCTCTAATACGATAATTCTGGGGAATTTTCTTTCTGAAAGCACAGGCTTGTGGAGCAATGCCCTCCCACTCTAAAGTGTCTCTGCCAGCACCCTGGGATGCTGCACAGCCATGGCAATTGTTGGAAAGATGGAATAGATTTGCAGCAGTGCCAGCAAATTGCATGCCCTTGAGAAGGAGGGGAGGTAGCCTTGGTAGGAGCTGGTCACATAAACAGAAAGGCTGATGTTCAGTAGCTGCTGCCCATGGGCTGGTGTTCTTTTACTCTACCACTTGCACATATTGAAACCCAAACACTTTTCTGGTCAAGAAGATCACAGAGGTCCTTGGCTGAAGTTTTGTGGAGTGTGCAGATAGGAAAGAAGTGCATTGCAGGTCCTTTCTCTTCAGGTACAGGGTGTGGTGTGATGTGACAGCAGTCTCTGTGGTTATCCACAATCTGGATTACCTGGAGGACCTGTCTTGCCCTCATTGCCTATTTAGAAACTAAGTGATCATTTCCAATTGACTGAATGTCCCTTGGGGAAACCATAACTGTGCTCTTAGGCACAGGGTGTCCTTTTTGGGGCAGGGTCAGGAGATGAACTCAATGATCTTTTTGAGTCCCTTCCACCTCAGGATATTCTAGGATTCTATGTAGTTTCACCTCTCCAGACTTCACCTCCACTTATTTCCAAGTAAAAGAATATCAAGGTATTTTCTTAGGTCCTGCCATTTCAGGGAAGGAGAAACACTGGGTACTTGCATAGTCATGTTGGAATCGTGTCACACAACCTATCAAAAAGATAATCTAAACTGGTTTAAAAACAGCTTCTATTTTTGCAGTGGTGATGCACCCACTTGTGTCCACAGAACAAGAACTGAGGGATCTGCAAATCCCAGGGCCAGTTGCAAGGCAGGGAAGATTTCCATTTACCTTTTTTCTTCCTTTCCATGGAGGTCAGAGACCATGCTGGTGTTCCATCCTATTCTTTCCACCTCAGAAAGCCAACATAGGGATCGGATTCATCTTACTGATATAGACATACAGTGTAGGTGTTTGGATTGAGGTGTCTCCATGTGATTTGGGAGCCCAAAGGAGGTTTAGTTAAAATAGCTAGCAGCATCTGGGCAGGGATCCAGCTGGTCACATGTAGGTGCCTAATATAGACTGAGTTATGTCACTGCTCAGAGTATTGATCACGCTGATGTTCAATTCAGTTTTCCCAATACAGATGTGTAGCAGATAAATTGTGTGCTGGAAGCGTTGGCTTCATTGCCTCAGAGGGAACCTAAACTTGGTGGGTTTAATACAGGAGACATCTATGAGTGGCTGGTTTGATGAGCTCCATCACAGTGAGAGGGATGACAGGTCACCCTCGATGGAGCAAAGAATCTCTACTGCATCACTTTGACAAATGTACAGAAAGACAGACAGGTGCTTGTCCCACTCTTCAGATTATGATGGCAAGAGGTTCATCTTCATTCGGCTACTTAGATAATCAGGGACAAATATCTCCAGTTTTCTTCCCTGTTCCCTCTTCCTCTAAATAGAAAGAGAAAAATGGAGTTTGAACGTCCCAAACCCACCAAAAATGGGTTCTGAATGGCTGAAGTCTCTTGGTCTGTTCAGCCTGGAGAAGACTGAAGGGAGACCTCATTGTAGTCTGAAACTTCCCCATGAGAGGCAGTGGAGAGGCAGCACAGATTCCTGTTTTCTGGTGACCAGTGACAGGACTCAAGGGAATGGCCTGAAGTTGTGCCAGGGGAAGTTTACATTGGATCTTAAGAAAAGGTTCTTCCCCCAGAGGGTGATTGAGCACTGAACAGGCTCCCCAGGGCAATTGTCACAGCACCAAGGCTGACAGAGCTCAAGGAGCATTTGGATGATGCTCTCAGGCTCAGGGTGTGACTCTTGGGGATGGTCCTGTGCAGGGCCAGGAGTTGGACTAGATGATCCTTGAGGGTGCCTTCTAATTTGGGATATCCTGTGATTCTGTGATCCCTAGGGATTATTTTCAAGAGGCAGAGCAAGTCTGAGCAGGAAACTCTTCACTGCCAGTGTTCCATTTTCAATTAGCTTTATGCATTCCTGTGGTTTGTGTTTATTTCCAGATGAAGATGTTAAGGCTCTGACCTGGTCCAACACAAGCAACATTTGGGTCCTGTACTCACATGTGACACAATATGCAATGCCCTTCATGGTTTGTTTGGTCACCACCAATGCACCTTTGCTTCCTGCTGGGCTGTGTGTCCTGTGTTCAGTGTGACACCAAAAATATGAAACCATGGCCTGGGCAACTGGAACACCAGGACTGTGGGGTATACAGCCCATCCCCACAGAATCAACACAGCCAGGGATTCTCCCCAGTCCTTCTGATCAACATCTTAAGCTGTCCACAGTCCTTCCCAGGCAGAGGGAGCTTTGTGGGCACAAGCTGGATTGTTGGGGAAACCCAAAAGGCAGAATGACTTCTTGGAAGGGAATCCCTTGCTGGCCCACCAGCCACGTTTTTGGCTCTAGTGTTTGCAAGCTGTCTCAAAACTGAAGGTAAAGGAGCAGTGTGAACCTTATAGAAATCCCTCATACCAGGGACCACCCAAGGGCTGAATAAAGTGTCTGCTACAGCCAGGAGTGCCAATAATGTGGGACAAGCCCATGTCAGTCATTTCCCACCAACATTTCCCATATGGAAAGCATTTTACACCGAAGGTTTCCTTAATTGCCATGCTCTCTGTGTTCAGAGCCAAACACAGGAATTTATTTTGCTTTGGGGCCATGGTTCAGCTTAAGAATAAATTGTCTTTGGGTGGACACAGGAAGGGAGCAGGGTACATCGTGTCCTCCTGAGCTATCCTTCACCTTCCAGGCCAGGCTCAGGCAAGAACAATAAACAAGATCAAGCCCCTCCTGCTGAATCCCCATGGCACGTGTTGCTCTCACGTGGCTCCTACCTGAGACCGAAGAGCTTTAGTGAGTTACAATAGTTTTACTCAGAGCCTCCCCTCTGCCCGGCACCGCAGGATCTTATCTGAGCACAAGAACCACAACTGAAAGTTTTTTCTTGCAGAGGAGAAAACATCAGAGATGTTATGAAATGTGTTCCTGGCTCTTGCCTCGCTCCGTGGTGGGTGGAATGATTTAAAAACACAAGTGCTCTCCCTCTCCTACCTGGCTCCTCTCTTTACCAGGATCCTAAACCTCGCCGGAGGGCATTGAAAAGTCTCCCAGGTGGAAATGCCTGAGTGTTTTGCAGACTCGTGGCTCCTTCAAAATTGTCTCCTTGCTTGGGCCCTGACCCTACCCATCTGTCAACAGGGCAAAGTACATGTCTGTGAGCTTTTCCCAGGAGCACAGCGAAACTCACTTCCCTCTGCCTGGTCCCAACACGTTTCAGGTCGGATCAAAAACTAGAGAAGGCTGATGCTGCCTTTTTAATGCATAGATGTGGGTTGATTACCAGGGAGTGGTCACTTCTCTTCTGCTTTCTTGGCAGGGGTAAGGAAAGAGAGGGAGGAATACACCGGAGAGGAGCAATTCACTCTGTGAGAGTCTCTCTATCCACAAATCAGAAGCATCTCAGGAATTCAAGGTGAAGCAGACACTACGGCAACAGTCACAGTTATTGTCCCAGGAAATACATCTTTTTTTCCTGGAATTTGTGAGGCCAGTGACACAGACACATTCGTGGGAACTGCCTCATCTTTGAAGCATGTCAAAATCCCAGGTGTTTCCAACTCCATCCCAGTTTTCAGCTGTCAGGATGATGGACAGCTGAGGTGAGTCTTTCCATCCCAATAATTTTGGGATACTATAGACTGTTTAAACTGAACTTGGCAGAGAGAAAAAGGCTCCCAAAGTACTAATTCCAAGTAGTTTAATGTAAGTAGGTAGCCTGAATGAAGACAGAGAACATGGTAATTCCCCCATTGAGGAAAGGTCTGTGCAGTGAACTCCTTCCTTACAAGGCACCAAAGAATTTAAATTAAAAGCTGAGTTAGAGGGAAAGCCCCACTAGAAGCTCACAGGCATGGAAAGTCCAACCACGAGCTTCCAAACAACAAATCCAGGCAGGTTCTGTCATCCAGGAACAGCTTGTTTGGCTTGATTAGAATAAAATGGATTTAGAAATAATAAATAAACTTTCTCTCCTACCCCACCCAGCCAAGACTCTGCTAGAGGCTGAGATGGTTTTACATTTTCATAGATGCCTTTCACAATAACCTGAAGGCTCTGGGCTGAAGCTGCTCAGTCTTGTGGAAACGTTGCCGAGGTTTTTGTGATGATAAACATGGTATTATTGAAATGGCTTTCTGTGATTTGCCTCCTCATAAATAATAAGAAGATGTTATGCTTACACAATGATTCAACTTTAGACCACTTCAAGGAAATAAGATTCAAAATTATGGCTTCTGTCAGCGTGAGGAAAAGAAGTTCTTCTGTTCTTCTTTGGAAGAAAATACATGAAAACCTGGGAGTACCAGGTCTGGAAGAGTATGATGAAGGAATTTATGGAGTGCTGAAGATGAAGCATAATCACATTCCAGAGGAGGCTGTAACTCATATAAACTAAAAAGATCTGCAGGATTTCACCAGTTGCATGGGAAAGGAAAAGAAGCAAAATGCTCCAAAGTATCCATGGCAGTAGAAGGAGGGTCTACCAGACCTGGACCTTGAAAATACAGGCTAGTAGAGTCCTATAACAAGAAGTTATACAATCCCTGGAAATTTATGAGGAACCTGGAATTTATTGAGGAGCCTGAGGTCTCTCATTGAACAGGAGAGAGTAAAACAATTCTGGGAGAAGAGAGGTGGTCTCAGGGCTGGATGGAGAGGTGCAAACACTTATCTGTCCAGTGTGAGTCCCCATCTTACAGTCAGTGGTGTGAAAGGGGTTACAGGTCCTGTTGTAAATGTATGAGAACACAATGGAGAAGTGTGTAATGCTCCCAGTCCTGGAGATTTATTCATTCTTTCTACCCTTCCATATTCATCTCCTTTGCCAACCCAATTCCCATCTGGATGAAGTTGCAGGAGAAGTGACCAGCACGACGACCAAACCGCTTCCCTGAGCTGTCCTGTGTGGAAAAGGACATTATTGAGGATGTAGCTCCATCTACTGCCGTGAAGGGAAATGTCAGTCTTCCACTGGCATCTGTCTTGGTGCACTAAACAAAGTGAACTCGACATAGAAATGAATGACTCACTCACCTTTATGACTTTAAAAACAAAAAAAGGAAGAAAGAAAACAAAACAAAAAACCCACCCAAAACTAAACACAAAATCCCCCAAACCAATAAAGACCCACACTCCAATGAAAACAATTCTAGAAAAGTGGAAAATAATAATATACAAATCTTTTTTTTTTGGTGCCAAGGTTTCCAATTCACCCTAGAAAAGTTGTTTTACCTGCAACAATTACCCAGATTCTGGAAAATCTGCCCCAAAACACTGTAGCTTAAGCTTACAGCAGAAACTTCAGATGGACTTGGCCAGTGGGATGAGCTTGTTTTCAGTGGATTAGTTTTCCCCTGGGTTCTGTCACTGAAAGGGTAAAGACTTAGTGTAAAATCCTGCTATGGTTCTCCTTGTGTCAATATGGAGGAGACAACAATTCCAGAGGGCATCTTGCCCTCCTCTTGAATGCCTGGCTCAGGATGTCAGGGATGTCCCTCTCCCTGAATAGACACGATGGGTGAAAGCTGCAGCACGAGGCATCCAGAGCTGGAAACAAGACCTTTTCATTTTAACTGCGAGAGTGGAAACAACTTACACAAGACAGTGACATTGGAAAGGAAATATGGATTGGGTCTCCTCCCCTTAAACACACAGTCTATTAGATTTGAGTGTGAGGAGAGAGCCAAGTAGAGCTATTAGTGTCTGGAGAAGGACAAAATCCATAGGCAGTGGTTCGTGAGCACTGCTGGTGGGCAGAGCATGCTGGCAATAGATTGTCACAGCATTAGACTTGCCAAGAAAGGCAGCTGCAACTCTAAAGGTCCCAAATTGCCAGTGACATGTCCCTGGTGGCATGATGTCACCTGCATCTTGGTGCAAGTTCCCCATCACTGGAAGTCCTCCAGGAAAGGATCAGCAGACATGGGCCAGTTGCAGGACCTGCAGGGTGAAGTTCTTTCATCTTGTTTGATTTTTTCCTTTATTATTACTTTTTATAGATCTGAGAATCATTCTAATCTTTATCAAGGACTAATTAATATCAGCAACGTTATTAATGGCACAAAGTCAGTCAGAGCAGAGGAGTCTCCAACAGTCCAGGAGAAAAGTGTTGTTCAAGGATTTAGTCCAGGGGATTTTGCTTCAAATGTTAAAACAGGTTCTTGGCTGGTTTAAAACACCTAGGTGATATTTATTTGCCTGATCCCTCATTTTCCAGCTCTCTTTTCACTAGGAAAGGTGTTGCTACACCCCAGTAGTGGTTTCACATCACACCAGGGGCAACTCCCAAGAGATGTAAGGCTTTCAGAAAGGGTTAGCTGGGAGCAGGACAAAGGAGGATGTGATCCAAGTGAGGACTCCTTCTGAGAGTAAAAAGCACCTAAAAATATTAAAAACCTGCTGAAAATCGAAGCTTTATCCTGAATTCTCTGAAACAGTCAGAAAGAGGTGACTGTGGATTTCAGCATCACTGGGACTCCTGAGGGACACGTGCTGTGGTCCCGTTCGGATTCAACAGCAGCCACTGGTAATACTTGTATTGATGTCAACAAAAGCAGGAGCCAGTCTCAGTTTGCAGAATCCAGGGACAGTGCATTGGTCCCCAGAGACAATGACAGCCTTTCTATTGACTTCACTGGGCTCAGGCTACGGCTGTGAAAGCTGGTCTTGTGTTGCACAGAAAGGGAATGGCTTTGGGACTGCATAGCTCCAGGGATTAGTGAGAAACAAAGAGCCTTTAACTTCTAGGTCAGTGCTCTGAACCTCTGCCAAGCTTCTGGCCACTGAATGCTGTGGCCATTTGTACAGAGGCAGCTGATGAATGAGTTTAGCAGTTCCTGGCATGGTCCTGGACAGAAAATGTCCATATCATTGCAAAGCCAGTCTTCTGGTTTTTCCTTTAAGAATGAAGGGGACTTGGGAGATAGATAATTTTGCTGCTGACAGTGTTCCCAGATGTGTGGTACCTGCTGGCAGGGATCAGCTTTCCTTTGAGGAGAGATGCCCTCACTCACTTGGTTGGCCATAGCTGTGGTTGGGACAACATATTCCTGCTTAGCACCTGGCCCAAAGGTTTCAGGTCCTGGTAAAACAGATTAAATGAGCAGCTGTAAGGACCTGAATTTCAGACCAACCCATTCTGTCAGCTGTGTCTCCTCCTGGGCAATTCCCACTGCTGTCTGTCCCTACTCAAACAGGTTTAACCTGAGCTGTATGTACGCCCTTGCAGGTCCAGGTTAGTCCTGGATCCCTGAGCTGATGCTCCTAGAGCTGATATTCATTTTTTTCCTGGTCAAACATACTGTAAACTTCCATGATTTAGCTCTATTTCATAGGATCATCAGATATTTCTTTTGGGCTTGTAGCCTGCTCATCTTCTCTGGAAGGGTTGGACATGGGAGTAGGAAATGATGTACAGTTGTATCAAGAGGCATCACAACCAGGTTGTTTTCCTGCCAGGGAATTGCTTTTTTGGAAATGAAAGTTCAAAGATGTACTTTCCTCACTTATTTTTCACTGTTTTCAATCCCATTCAGTATTTACCCTTGCTGATATCATTGACCTGTGGTACTAATAGGTCAACAATGTGCATAGAAAGAGGCACAGCTTGGGACTCAGTGCCTTGGCTGCAACACTGCAATGCCAGGACATGACCCAAAATGACATGATGTGGGAGACTTCCAAGCATGTTGTGATCCCCCCCATCTGTCCCTGACAAGCTAAAATGGTACCAGTAGGTAACCCAGAAAAGCAGATGCTCTCTCAACCCCTAGAACTTCTCAGACTTTGTGTGATTTGTACCCCAGCAGCTTTTTGGCTTTGTTTTGTTTAGTTTTTCCATTCCAAAATCTGCTTAGCAATGTTTAAAAACTACCCAGCGTTTAGGAATAGTGAGCTGTGTGGGTCTGCCTGTGAAAGACTTCCCTCACCACGTTCCCACTCATACTGTATTTATTTTAAAAGTATGTAAGATGTCACAGAAATAGGGACAGAAAGGAGGATGCTTGTATGACTGGAAAAGCTTTTCCAGGAGGGGCAGCTCTTCCCAAACAAGTGATTGTAAAGACAAATTGGCACAAAGAGTAGGCTGGTTATTACAAAGAGTCAAGGTAATTGCAGGAAAGGGTTACTAAGCAGAGATCTAAAGAAAGATGAGGATCTGTCCACAGGATTCAAGGCCCACCCACTGGATTGGTGCACATCTGAGCCATTCTGCAATTTTCTACTGCTTGGTTTATTCACCTCCAAGCACTCAGCTATCAAATTGCTGTCAAATTGCAGGCGACTCACAGAGCCTAAAAAATGACAGGCTAAAAATTCACAGGCATTTTCAGGGGATGATTCACTTTTAGTAATTTGTGTCTATGCCTTGTAGGAGGGAACCTGGAGTGGAGACTTCTAGATATGGCATCAGACCAGTTTGTGTGGGCTGAGGGGAGAAGACTGAGTTGTTTCAGGTGTGGAAATAGCAATATCGGCCTGTTGGTTTTCCCTGTGACACTGATACCTCCATGGACTGCAATTTGGATGCCACCAGGATAACAACTTGAGACACCTCCCCTGGATGTGGTTGGACTTTGATGACCCTTGTAGGTCCCTTCCAACTCAGAATATGCTATGATCCAGTGGCATGGCTTTGTGAGGGGGAAACCGTTTCAGTTTTGATGGAAAAAAAACACCTGAGAAAAGGTTACACTCCAGTCCTGCCACAGCAGAGTCCCCATGAAGATGGGAAAGACACTCATCTGAATGATCAACTCAGGACTGGGAAGCCGAGAAATTAGAGGTGGGAAAGAGCTAACTCAGTGCTGGTCACTCAGAGTCCGAAAACACAGAGCAGAATTCTCTCTCTTCATGAAAAGTGCATCTGCATTATGTTTTTTAATGTATTGCAATGTCTCTGCAGGAAGGAAAGAAATCTCCCTTTAGCCTCATTTCCTTTGGAAAGCGACTTATGGCCCACTGAGATCCCTCAAACCAGTTGGCTGGTTCTAATCCCAGTCAGCAAAGAGGGAGCTGTCTCCCAGGAATTGGCATGCCCATGGATTTTCCAAGCAAGTGGCTGGCTGGAAAAGAGTCTCTAAGGGCTCATATGAGCCTCTAATGAGGGGAAGACAAAGTCACAGGGCACAAAGAAGCTCCGTGAAAGAACAATGGACATAATATGTCGTTCATAAATGTTTCAGTCACGTGTCGACAGAATTTAGACACAGAAGGCAGGCAAGAAAGGATTTTAACCCTATGAGGAACCAGTGCCCTCATTTTCATTAAAATTTGTTAGTCTGGCACATCTTTTTCCGAGCAAGTCTCACATAATCACACGACTCTGGGAGCAGTGAGTTGCCATCTGCTCCATCTCCCTGGTAGCTGATGCCTCTTTTCCCCATGTTCTTTTTGATGGTGGCTCAGTGTTGTCCAGTGCCTCAAGTCTCTTGTACATGTGAGTGATCAGCTTTTCCTTAGAGAGCGGCAAAGAATCTACATTGCCTTTCCCAAACGCTGTCTGGGGTGGGAACACTGCAGACACAGCAGATCTGAATTTGGTTACAGTTTGATCCTGGAGAGTGCATTTTTTGTTGCTAGTTTTTGCTCAGCCTGGATTGCATTTGCCATCTGGCACTTTCTGTCTGGACTAATGAGGGTTTTCATAGAATCGTAGAAACATTTAGGTTAGAAAAGATCTCTGAAGTCATTGAATCCAACCATTAACCCAGCACTGCCAAGGCAGACACTAAACCATGTCCCCAAGTGCCACACCAACATGTCTTTTAAATCCTTCCAGGGACCATCCCACCATGGCTTCCAGCTCCTCCTGTTTGCTGCCCATGCTGCAGGCACTGGGGTAGATGCACTTCAGCTGGGTTACTGATCCCACCACCTTTTTTTTGGGGAGAAGCCCTAATTCCTATGTACCGTTTTCAGGTGCTTCTATGGTTTCTAACACATCAATAAGCCTTGTTTAAAACACCCTGAGAACTAGAAACATGCAAGGCTGTCTGTTGGTGGGTGGCAGCACCATCTTGTGTTCACTCCTGGAGAAGGGACAGAAGCTTTTTTCTTCACTGAACAGGCTACAGATTCTCAATCTCTTTGGCAGCTCTCCTGAAAAAAATGATAATTATTGGCAAACCCTGAATTAACTTATGACACAGGCATAAAGTCTAGGCCACACTCCACCCTCCATCCCGCTCTGGGTCTCCAGGCAGCACTTTTATTTTGTTTGCACATCACAATTGCTTAAAGGTGTGTGCCATTTGTATCCTAGGAGGTCCTCATTCCTATCATATGTGCTCTGGAAAGTTACAAAAACCACCCTTTAAAATCAGACATCTGATTGTTTTTCCCACCCAGTAAAGTTTCTGTGCACAGAAACTTTTCATTATCTAGTTTGATGGGCTATATCTGGACTTAATTATCATGTTATTAAATCCAACTAGAAATTCCCTCCCAGAAAAACCTCTTGAAACTATTAAAGGCAGTTTCTCTTTTCAAACAGAATTTGTACAAAAAAATCACTCCAGGGGATTGATAGAGTGCAATGAGGTTAATTAATTACTCCTATTATTTCACATTTGCATATGTAAATAAATCTCTCAGGTCTTTTCCTGCAAGTTTGTAACTTTTCCATATCTCCAGCCTCCAGATTTCCAATAGGCAGGATCAAGTCTCATTCATTTGCAGAGCAGCAACAAGAGACATCAATACTGATGTACCAAATCACATTGGAGGCATCTCTGGATGATGATGGAGGGGTCACAGAGAAAGGGCAGGACTGAGGTTTATGCAGGAAAACAGGATTGTATCTCCTCAGGCTGTGAGATTTCACCTCTCTGGTCAAAGAAGTTCTCAGTATCACTCAAGTGTTTTGGTCAGCAGGCTGTCAGAGAAAAGGCTGGGGAAGAGAAGGTAATGGTAGCTAAGAAACTCACCTTAATCACAGAGAAAGAGTGAAGAATTTTCTGTGTGCTTGGAAAATGTCTGCAGGAGAGATGTGCATCCACCTAACACACCATGTGCTGATGGAAAGCAGTGAGACCATGACACAGCTCTACATCAGCTGGTGGGTCCTGACCCTTTAAAAGCCTCTGCTCAAAGGCATTTTCTCAGGCTCAGCTTAGTGCTGGGACTCTGTTTCCCCATCCCTGGCCTCACAGACCAGTGTCTTCTGCACTGGAAGTCAAGTATGTACCCCCTGGCTGGAAAAGTTGGACACTACCAGCTTAAATCTTGCCCAGTCAAACTATACGTACAAAAAAGGTGCTCCTAGCAGTATTTGTACCTGTCCTTCTATGCAATCTCTACTATGCTGCCCAGTTTTTCACCTAGATCTGCACTAGCCCTTTGTGAGAGAAACCAAGCGACATTTGGCCAGATTTGAAGCAGTGACAGGTTTGCTGCTAGTTGCAAAATATTTGTGTCATAACAGCTGTTTGTGAAAACTGTGAGTCTAGAGACCATGGTTTTGAAACAGGGATGAGATTGGCCATCACTTATTCCTTGATGTCATCTGCTTTGAGGTATAACTAGGAATTCCCACAGTGGGCCAGGTTTCCCTGGGCATACCTACACCACTATAGATACACTCTCCATTTATAACTATGTGGATAAAAGTGGTCAAGTGTGCTGGGAACATTATTGGCCACTGCCAATGTTTATTAAATGTTAGAACATTACCTGTCACAAATTTGGCTTATTTCTACTGAGTTACACCCAAACCATTCCCACATTTGGCAATTAGTCCAATGCAGGGACCATTCCCTGCTGGCAGTTTGCTCACAGCCAGGCTTTGGCAGCTGCCAGGTCAGTGCCACAGAGTCAGACTATGACATACAGGGTGGCCCCAGTACAAGGGAGCATCCCCTGGCATACTTATTTTATTAGTGTGAATGGTTTTAACCCCAGTGCACTGAAAAGATGGGAATTTTTACAATCCAGATGGAAAACAGGAGGCAAGAGGTTGATACAGGAACAGGGAAAATGAAAAAAATAATATGAGTAGGGAGGACGTTTTGCACTGATATTACCTGCCCACCAAGCCATGACAGTGTGGGAAATGATAACACAGCTGGAGTGCATTTGGAAAAGCCTCCCCTTTCAATCCCAGCCACATGGTTTGGGCACTGGGTTGTGGATTTCGTACCTAGGGACAGGACAAGTTGTGATTACACATATTTTTTTTAAAAAAAAAATTTCTCTGATGATTTTGTTTTAGCTGAGATTTTTTCCAACCAGCTTTGCTGAAGAGCTGCCACCAAATTCCCAGGACAGAGTTAACAACAGCACAACAGCTCTCAGGCAACACAAACAGCACAGATGGCCCAATCCAGTTCTTATTCTTGAGCTGATCAGAATTTTAATCTGCTACTGAAAATAATACAAATGTATGTGTGAGTGTGTGTGTGTACCTCTCGAGACACCCCTCTAACAACTTGTCCAAGAACCCCTTTCCTCACTGGATCCACAGCCCCTGATGTTCACAGTCCCACTCCAGCTGCTGGCTCTCAGACTTCTGCTTGTTGGCTGGTTCTGCCTGAGGTTTGCCATGTCCCAGTCTGCTGATTCCAAGACCACAGGAGAACAGGGAAAGAAGCCATTTGAGAAAGTTATTTGTCACATGTTCCCTCTTTTTTGATGGGTTTGGACTTAATGAGGGAATTCAGGGGTGGAGGCTGGAGCTGAAGAGTTATATCCATGAGGACAATCTACCAGTCTGTGGCAAGGAGACAATTTCTATTGAATAAGGTGTTTAGTGACACAAGGACCTCAAGGACAGTGATAAAGGAGTTTGGGAAGATGTTGAGGGTAAGGCTGTGTGAACTGGGGAGGGTGAGCAGAAAGGGGACTGGCTGCTGAAAGACAAGGGTGCATCTGACCAGGCAATGCTTGTAGGGAGTGGGACAAGTCTCAGGGTATTATAGCAAAACTTGGAGGTTTGGCATCCAACTTGCCCAGTGTCCCTCATTTATCATGAGGGTTCTTTCAGCAGAAGTCCCTGGCTTTCCTAGTTCTTTTAAGTCTGCAGCACAGAGGTGACAACCTTCTTCCATGGTGTGAGTCCTGGTGTCACACTCACATGTGTTGGCAGCTGCAGAAAAGGAGGACGAGAGAGTGATTTATCATCCAGGGGTGCGTGGTTATTACTTAGGGTTGTAATGTGAATAAATTGTATTATGCCCTAGTCATGCAGCTCTTGCACAGGCAGCACAGAGGAGGCCCAGGGGTGGAAAAAGTCAATTGCGTCCCTCCTGTAGGAGAGTGCATCATTGTAGAATCATTTATTTAGAAAATACCTCTAAGATCATTGAGCCCAACCATTTAATCATAGAACAGTTCAGAGAGCTGTGAGTAGCCTACTCTCGTGCCCTGAGCAGGGGTGGCAACTTTTGCTCCCTCTGAGCTTGGAGGGGGCATGGAATAATTCATAATTCCCACCCTGTGGATCTGAGACCAACCTGGCTCATCCAGCTTCAGGCTTCTGTGTAGGGAATGATGTGAGGATTGGGAATTATTGGTGCAGCCTCTCAGCAGCAGGAAACAAGCTGTGATTGCCAGCTCATTGCATTGCTACCAACAAATGGCTGTCAGATAAAAATTACTTTCTTTCATGCCCAACCTCAACTGGATTCAGCAGATGTACAAGTGAAGTGGAGGTATGTAACAGACTCAGACAACTCCAGTACTCAGGAATTGTGGTTCCAGGCATAAAAATGCCCCAGATTTACTACATCACATCAATTACTGTCAAACAACTGCAGTGGATATTCACTCTGATTTCAAGACACGCTCACAACTGTTATTCTGCTGCATCTACCTTCCATGCATATTTTAATGAGTTATAAATGAGTTTGCTGGCAGAAAACTCCACTCAAATAGCTGATTAAAGCAACTCATTAGGAGAGCGGATTTTAAATTTGCAAGAGTCAAATAGGCACACTGGAAACAAGCTCAAAGTGTAACACTCACCCAGGTGGGCAAATAAAAATGCTACCTGGACTGGGCTCAGTCTCACAAGGATGGGCAGCCAAAAAGCACAAATCAGCAGGCTTGGTCATCCAGAGCCACAAAATATCTTCTTCAATTCCTTGTTTTCTCAGGAAAAAACTTTGCTAAAAAGCTCTAGCTCATGAATTCAGAGCTATTTCCAACTCAAGAGCATCAATTCATGGGATCTACACTTAAAATCAGACTGAGTTTTTGACAGAAAAGTGCTGCTTGTGGAAGGATTACAAATAACTCAAGGAAATTAGGCAATAATTGACCACCAGCTGGGATTCAAGTCTGAAGAAAAATCCCTATTTGCTGATTCCAAGAAGACAGCAAAAGAGGGAAATAAGCGCTTTGGGAAGATTTTTGGACATGTGTTCCCAGTGTAGCTTGTGCTGTCCTCCCCATTAGGGCAATTTGGTAAGACCAGCTTCTTTCAGGAAGGTTCTTCTCTTCCCCCTTCACTATTCTGTGAACCCTTGAGGTTCTTGTGGGTCAAAAGCAGAGATCCAGAGTAATCTGGCAGTACAAATGTGTTTATTGGCTTGCCATGAGCAGGAGCAATTCATCATGTCTGTGTGGCTGTCTCCATACCAAGAAATTAAATAGAGAAGGATCAAAAAAATAAATAAATAAAGGATAAAATAAATAAATTGCAATGATTCAGTTATTAGAAAGATTAAAAAAAAATTAAATTCTTTCTAGCTAAAAAACTTCCAGGCAATTTCTACCACTCAAAACTTAGCATGGGTCACAGGGCAATTCAAAAGTCTGTTTTGATGGGACCTGTCTTGGAAGTGAAAGAGTTGTACTTGATGGAGGTGAACAGGTTGTCACACAGGACCTCAGGACCACAGGAGGAGGCGTGACCATGGTGAGTCACACCTCACCCTCAACCCTAATCTCACTTTTCTGTTTATTAATTTTCATTTCAATAGATCCAGAAGCTGAATGGAGCACAAAGAAAGAGATAAGGAGAGAAGAAATCAGAGAACAGGATTGTTAAGTCTTACTTAGATAGAAAAGGAGGAGGAAAATGAACACTGAAATCCTTCCTTTCCTCAAATTGATTCCAACAAAGTGTCTGGGGTGCTAATTTTATGGGTACACTGCACAACATGAAGTCTGGGCTATGTCCTAAATTCAGCTCAGATGCCTGAACTTTAATTACTTCTTCCTCTTGACTGTACCGGATGGCAGAGTCTGTTAGACTGGTGTTTTAGGTGGCCGTAATCACCGACCAGTGATTTCACACTGGAAGGAAAATAGCCATGTAGAGGGAGCCAGGTAATTATCCAAGTGATTGAAGTCAGACTCAGGATCAGGGGGCTGTCCTGGACCGGACTCACAGAGCTGGCAGTTCCTCATGGTTTAAGTCACATGCCTAGCTGGGATTCTCATCTTTTACTCTGCCTTCCATGGGAGCTGCTGTGGGTGGTTCTTGGAGGAGTGACAGCAGGAATTCATCAAAGCTTTCTCTTGCAGGTTTTTTCTTCTAAAGAAGAAAAATAGTTAAAATCAGGGATTGCTTAGGGTTGGAAGGGACCTTGAAGATAATCTGGTCCAATGTCCCTGCCATGGGAAGGAATGCCACCCATCAGGTTGTTCATGACCACAACCAGCTTGGCCTTGAACTTTTCCAGGGATGGGGCAGCCACAGCTTCTCTGAGCAACCTGTGCCAGTGACTCATCACCCTTGTAATAAAGAATTTCTTCCTACTATCTCATCTAAACCTACACAAGTTCTCGATTTAAACAGAAAATGGGAAAAAAATTAGAAATGTTCAGTCCCCTTTGTAAGCCAGAGGCCAACAGCCTTGAGGGAAAGGACACGATTTGTTTCCCTGGGGAGGTGTGACAGGAGAGCAAAGTAAAAGGTGAATGATTGAGGCAACAAATGCTCTTTTTCTGTGGGCTCATCCCTTGAACCCCCAGGACCTGCTGGACTTGGCCTGCCTCCTTACATCATTTTAAGCACAAATATTGCCTTCTCATCAAAGCACACGGGCTGGACATCCCATCTTTACATACTGTTTGTAACCACACCAGTGACCAAAGAGCTCCTTCTCCCCCAAACAGATGGCTTTGTCAAACACTCTGGGGTTGGAGAGGTGTGATCACAATGGTGTTGCACTGGGCAAGAATCACCCACCACTCCTGTCCTGTTGGTCAATTCTTTCCTTTGTCAGGAAGGCACTGACACAACAGTGTTTTGAAGAGAAGAAAGCAGCTCAGATGGGTATTGCTGGATCTGTCCTTTTCTAGGGTTTCAGCCAGTACAGTAGCACCAAATATGGTTGAGATTAGTCTCCTTGAAGTGTTTCTCTGAAATTTTACTGGAAATTGGTTGATTAAGAGCCAGCTCTGTCTTGGAGAGTCTTCTTTCATGCCATTGTTTGGGTTTGAACTTGTCTGTTCCTGATTTTTGAATCTGACTCAACCATACACAAGGGTGATGTACTTGCAATGTGTTTTTCTGTTTCAGAGAAGAAAAAATCCTGTGAACCATGAGAAAACAGAGGCTGGTGCCATTGCCATGGGAATAAGTGGTTGTAGTTAGAAGGAAGGGGAATTCTGAGAAAATAGGACATTTCTCTGGCACACAAGAATTAAAAAGTTCGTAAGAACTTTTCTGCAAGTGCAGACTCCAGAGCTGCAGGGACCTTCCCATGTTAATGAGCTCAGACTGTTGATGAGCAAATCTCCCCAGTTTCAGCTTTTATACTTTTTAAAAAATTTAATTCATTCTGTTTGCAGTGTGAGGAGAACATTTTCAGGAGAGACAAAATCCAAAATCATGAAAGTACACCTGTACCAAGCCTCAAATCACTGTCCACCAGGAGTAGCTTGCAGTGGACATGAGTCTTGGATTTAGGTTTACCTCTGTGCTCAGACAGGGCTGCAAGTAAAACCCAGGGGTTTTAGTAACTAAACACTGGGAATTCATTATATGAAAACAAAACATATAATTATTCCTGGAAATAGAATATTCCCTTTAACCAGAAGAGATGTTAGTTTCAGTTTTTGGCTAAGTAGGGCTGCCTAGAAGTGAAGAGTGTTATGGACCCAGAGCCAGTGAGGGAAGGGAAGATTTCCAGTGAGAATATCACCCAACCAGGCTAATAAAATACAGAGTAAGACAGATGTTGCAAAAGAATGAGCTAGAAAGATCAATAATGAGATGGCTGCTCAAAGCACCCCTCAGACAGCTGTGACTGACAAATGAGTTGGTGAAAATTAGGTCTGTGCACGGACAATTCCTATATAGAAGATGCTGTGATTTTTTTTTTCTTCCCACTATTTTGATTTTTCTTTCTTCCCACTAGTTTGATTTTTTTATCTGGCTCTGTAGCTCCAGTACCCAGATGCTGGATGAACAGCTCTGGAGCTTCTGTCCTTGCATATATTAGTTACTATGAATGGAAAAGTGCAAAACATTATTTTTTAAGTTCCAGTTATGTCTAGAGAGTCCATCCAAGTCTCTTCTTAGTTTTTCTAAATGTAGAGACATGAAGAGATTAGATCTGTGCCAGAGACCTTAGGGGAATTGCATTCTGCCATGTCATCTAAGGTGACTTCAGGCTTACAGTTTCCACTTAAAGGAAGTTAAGCATCTCAATATCCTGAAAATATAAAACAATGAGTTACAGTCTGATATTGAAATTCTGCCTAATTACATAAACCCAGGCTTTCTATGCAGATGGTATCTCTGAAGGCTTTGGGACACCACTGGGAAACAGTGGACATGTGGGCTTAGCAGAACTTGGGCTGTCTAATCCTGTCCTAACCCTGGAGTGACTTAGATCTTGTTTCTATCTGGGGGCCTGGATATCTTGAGGGTTCAGGGATGGGTTTTGTGGGTCACAGGCTCTTCCACTATCTAAGCAGTGCTGGAAATACATCTGCAACAAGCCATGTGTGGGGAAGGCAAGACCCATGGGAGAAGAGCTGTGGCTCACAGAAACCAGATGGCATTTTGAGCTCTCCTGTATGTCTCCATTGAGCTGAGATCTGGCTGTGCTCCTTTTGCACCCCTAAGTTGTCAGTTCTGTTGCTTTTTCACCACTGCACATGCTTTTCTGCTAGCCTTTGATTTCCTCTGCATCTTCAGAAGTTGTTTACAGACCTCCACATTCAACGAGATTAAAAGGAAATTCTGAATAATTCATTTGAATGAGGAATTGAACTGCAGTGACCTTTATGTTAATAAAAGTGCCCCTCTCTTCTGTGCAAACACTTTAGCCCTTGCAAAGCAGGGAATTCACTGCATCTGTTGAATTCACAAGTGGCTTTTTTTTTTGGTTTTGTTTCTGTTTGTTTTGTTTTAAATAACTGCCTAATAGCTGGAACCAGCATTGTGTTCCTCCTGCTGACTCACTGGTTTCCAAAAGCTCTGCAACGAGTGTGACATCTTTAAACACCACAGAATATACTGTTTCCTTTCAACCAGGCATAATCTGCAGCGATTCAACTCATGTAAAAGAGCCATGTGAGTAGAAGTGTCCCAGCTGAACACGTCACCCTCCACACCTCCAGCCTCTGTGCCTTGTACCCGGCGTGCTGTTGCCATTCAAATGCTACTTACTATGGCAATCCGTGAAAAAGCTTTGCCTTTGTTTCAAAAATCATGTCATGAATGTGGAATTTGGCTGAGGCGAAAGAGTTCATGCTCATTAAAGTGGATAATTCCAATTCTTGCCTCTGCTAGGATATGGAGTGTACTGTCAGTGACTACAAAGTGGTCCTCTAAGGGATGTCATCCAGAGGGACCAAGACAGGGTTGAGAGGTGGGTCCATGCAAACCTCGTGAAGTTCAAAAAGCCCAAGTGTGAGGTCCTGAACCTGGGCCCAGGCAATGCCAAGCACAAATAGAGCCTGGGTGGAGAATGGACCAAGTGCAGCCCTGAGGAGAAGGGTTTGGAGTCGTCGGTGGATGAGAACTTGACATGATCGGGCAGCACATACTCACAGCCCAGGAAAGCTCAACAGAGCTCAACCCACAGCACAGGGAGGATGTGCAGCTGCTGCAGTAAGGCCAGAGGAGGGCACAGGGATGCTCTGAGAGCAGGAGCACCTTTGCCATGGAGACAGGCCGGGAGAGCTGGGGGTCGTCACCTGGAGAAGAGAAGGCTCCGGGGAGACCTGAGAGCCCCTTCCAGTGCCTAAAGGGGCTCCAAGAAAGCTGGAGAGGGACTTGGATAAGGGCATGGAGTGACAGAACAATAGGGAATGGCTTTCAACTGAAACACAGTAGAAATTAGGTATTAGGAAGAAATTCTCTCCTGTGAGGGTGGTAATGCATAGGCACTGGTTGCTCAGAGAAGCTGTGGCTACCCCTGGATCCCTGGAAGTGTTCAAGGTCAGGCTGGATGGGGCTTGGAGAAACCTGGGACGGTGGAAGGTGTCCCTGCCCGTGGCAGGGGGCAGAATGAAATGATATTTAAGGTCCCTTCCAACACAAATTCTGAGACTCTATACAGGGTACCCCTTATAGAGTAGCACGTTGTTTGGAGTTACAAAAGAGCGAAAGAGTGAAAAATCCATACAAAAAAAAGTCCCCAAATCACTGCCTGGCAAAAAGTGTCTGGAGCTGAGCATTGAACCAGGATGGGTATTCAGGGCGAGCAGAGGCTAATTCTGTGATTCTTCTGTTTGCTCTCTAACTTAGGGGAAGTCTCTCCATTAGGGTCAACATCAGTTCCTTGTCTGGAAAATGAGGACAGTATGGTGTCATTTTTTTGTGCACTCGGACCAGACCCTTCAAGATTTCTCCTCTGTGCATCTCCAGGATTGAACACAAGAGGGCTTTTCTTCTGGGTGAGGTTTCAAGTTAGCGCCGCAAAATAATCTGTGAGTTCTCTTGTGTTTATGTGCAAAGCCTTTTTATTTGCTTTTTGGAGACTGTTTGAATGTTTGCTTGTAAGAATGTCTGCAGAAAGTTAAGTTGTCAGGAGAATTGGGGAGAATAAATATTCATGAGAATACTCTCGCTGCAAATGCTTTTGTGGCCATCTGTAAAAGCTTTTTTATTATTCAAACAATGCTGAGCTTTTTGCAGATAATTTGCCAACACCAAAAAAAAAAGGAGAGGGTGTTTTTTTTTTCCCTTTTTTTTTGGTTTTGTTTTTTAAGAGGCAGCTGATGCTGTAGTGGCAAAGTCATCATCTCTGATATGTGATTTAATATCCAACACGTGACATAAACAGCCAGGAAGCAGTAATGAGAACACTACTGTCATGCTATCAGAAAGGCAAAAATATGTTTAAAACAACTATTTTGAATAGAGAACAAATTAGTATAACTATCACCTGTTTGTAAATAATTAAGGCAAACAAACAAAATAATCTCAGTTTATCAAATAACTTGTTTATGGCACCAATTCTCTTTAATGTTGGTGTGATGCCTTAGTGTTGTTACACAGGAACCTTCTGCTCATGAGGGAAACTCTTCATGGTGGGAATTTTCTTCTTTATTGACGTGAATCAGGAGTAACATAAACAACTTTCCCTTTATTGGTCTTTTCATGTCATGTCTGTGGTTTTCATTATCCTGTTTGCAGATGATCTCCAAAGTGCTATGGCTCTATATTTACCACACCTGATTTTTCAGGATCACTGGTAATCTCTTTTTCCTAGCAAAGGATGAGTGCAGAGGTAATATTTATCCTTTGCTAAGATCACCCTCTGGCAATTCTGGAAGGTGGGATTTTACCCAATTCCCTTCTGTATTGCCACTGTCACAAAACCATATTCTCTGTTGATTATTCCATTCCTTCTTTTCTCTAAGTTTGGAGTTGAAAAGGAGGAAAAACTCGGAGGATCTCTGTGTTCTGAGACTTCTCACCATGGTTGGTGAGATGTTTGTACACCATGAGGGCCACTGATCTGACCCAGCTATGAGATTTCTCATTATATTTTTTTTCCTATTCCACAAGTGTTTTCACTAAAAATGACTGAAACATTTGGTGTGCTGTTAAACTCCACACTATCCTTCAGAAGTGATTTTCCTAAGTTAGTTATTCATTGCATGCAAAGTTATTTCAATTTTTTTAAATTGTTTTGTTTATGAGAGTGTGTAAGAATTGTTGCTTCCCTGCACTCACGTGTATTCCAGCCTACCAATATTCCCAGGCTGTGGCTTCTGCTGAAAGTCCTGGGGCCAGATATTTAATTTACCTCTGCATTGGAAGGGTGAACCTCCTTTAAAAGTCAAGTCTTTGGGATCTCTCCCTTTTCCTTCAAATGGAGATTTTCCCAAAGCACCTTGAATCTGCAAGAAATTTCAGCTGCAAACAGAATCTGCTCAGGGTATTTCAATTTTTCTGAAGCCACTCCTTGAAAAGTTTGAAAAAGCCCCAGGAGCAAAGGGGAGAGTCTCCTCCTGGATCATTGCACCAGGATGGGAAGAAAGCAGGGAGCTGCTCCAGGATGCCCAGCCACACATCATGGATGAAAATCACAGCTCAGGAGATGTGGGCAGGGAGATTCCAGCGTGTTCCCCTCTGCAGCAGCAGTGATGAACACTTGAGGGAAGCAATGTCCTTCCAGAGGAGGCACCTCCAGCCCTTCAGGGGACAGGAACAGCCCTGCCATCGGTGTGGGTGCAGAGCTGCAGCATGTCCTGCTCGAGCATGTGTGAACGTGGCTGTGATGCTGAACCACCTCTTGATTATGATTAATGTGAAAATAACAGGGAATCCACCCACAGGAACATTCTCTTTTCTCCCAAACAAGTATTTGCAAGACTTTTTTTTTTTTTTGGTGGGGGGATGATGGTTGTAAAAACATCTCATTCCTCAATTTGATCTATTATTATCATTTTGAACACTTCTCATGGAGAGACTCAGTTTCTGCTGCAGAGTTTGTGCTGATTCTCATTGATTGGCATAGACATGGCAACAAGGAATTTACATGAGGGATAATAGCAGCCCAAGCTCAAAATCATTTTAGTTTCTTCAAATCCCCTCTTTGATGCCTAACCTTAGAATTATAATCTATTTTTTGTACCTAAGATGATCTTTTGGAGTCACCCCCACTCAGAGTAGCTGGGTGCTGTGTGGTTCAATGGAGGAACAGATGGATTTTGAGCATGGACTTCACAACCCTCTCAGTTCTGAAGGACTTTATACATATCAAACCTGAACCAAAATCAACCAGGACACACTTCATCCATGGTTTTATATCTTGCCCTGCCCTAGACCCCAATTTGAAAGTCACACACAACAGTGAGTTTGGGCCCAGACTCTGAATTTATGATGAAAAATAAATTTCCCTCCCTGCTCTGAACAAAACTGGCTTGCACTTTGCAACTCCTGTCCTCCTGCTCTCTCCCTCATCAATTCTCTTTTCCCTTTCACACATCAGCTGCAAACATCTCATTTGGCTGCGATGCTGAAGGCAGGCTCATCTCTAGCAGTTCCAGACTGTTAATTCAATCAGCTCTTACATCAGCACTAACATAAGTAAGTGAAAAAGGCTCTTGAATTTCATCACCTTGTTAAAAAACTCAGATGGATTTCTGGAAGAATTATTCGATCCGCTTCACTAGGTTTTATAAAGGTTTGCACACAGCATTTAAACTATTATTATTTACTTTTAACAAGCTATTTATGTCCTACTCTCCACTGCCTAATCAATACTGGTGTCCCATCTGTTCTGAGATCCTGACATCAGCACATTTCAATTCTTCGCTGAGTGAGTAAAAAGGAAGGAATAATTTAAACACAGTGAGTGAATGAGAGAGAAAGAGCCTGAGAGAGACTGATAGGAACTAAATCTCCACGTCCAGAGATGGCCAGGCATGCAGGAATTGTGGATACGAGTCCTAAACTTGCTGAGGACATTGCTGAGAATGTTGAAGGAAGATGCTGTGACTTGGAGTAGATTAATTTCCTTCCCTGACAAGAAAAATATTTTTATACTCATTAAAACTACTGGCATGAGTGTTATTTTGAAATAACTTATTGAGACTTCTGGAGTTCTGAAGACCAAGGGGCTTCACCTGGGCACTTCCAGGTGCACAACTGGCACGAAGTAACTTCTGAAGTAGTTGTGGATAGATGAAATCCCCGCTCTGTATGCTGCAAGGTGAGAGGGGATGAATATCTGCATGAGCAGAGGGGTGCAGGGGCACAGATGGGTGATGCAAAGGAAAGAGGTCCCAATCCACTGCTGTCCTGCCATTGTCAAGGACTCAGGAGATACTTGAAATATTTTACAGTGGTGAAAATCTGGAATAATAGCACTGATTCTGTCAGATGAGGTCAGCTCAGGATGGGTTGATTTCTCTTTATTTAGAGATGGCAGGCCTAGGAAGTGAGGGATCGGGGCAGTGTCTTCAACCTATCAGTGTTACCACCAGGAACACAGACAGAGATAGCACAGAGAGCACAACTGGGCTCACTTCATAGCATTTTTGGTTCTTGCTGTTGAGGTAAGAAATCCTTAGCACCCCAGGGGCAGGCTAGACTCTTAAAAGTTTCTCTGACAGCAATAATTAATCCTTAGTGACTGCAGAGGGAGCTGAGGTTGTGCTTATTGAGGTACAAACATCTACACTATATACTCTAGTACGTATGTAAATCATAGATCTGCTTTCTGTGGCACTTCCTTTCATGTTACCTGGGCTGCAGGTGTGTCACCAACACCATACTTCTGGTATTAGTCCAACAGGCATCTGGGGAGTGTATTTTATTTGACTTGTTTGTTATTCCCCATTTGGGGTGGGATCAACCTCCCTCCACATGTGCCTTTGCTGATCGTGTGGGGAATCCGCTTGTCTTGTTGAGCTGCACCCTTGGTGGACCAGGCAGTGCTGGGTTAATGGCTGGACTCCATGACATTTGAGGTCTTTTCCAATCTGAATGATCCTCTGATTCTGTGATCCCTGTAGCTAAAGTCAGAGGAGAGAAATAAGGCTTGTGCTGTCATGGAAAATAGGTTCCAAGAGCTTAACATTAAACTCAGGTCTACAGGACCCCTGAAGAAAAGGGATCTTCACCACATTAAGCAAGGTTTGTGTTGCCTGCAGGGACACACCAAATAAAAACACCTTCCAGAGTTCTCCTCTGACCAAAGTCACTCTGTAGCAGCAGAAGAAGCCTAAGGTTAATCCAAAGTCTCTGATCAAATGAACAGGTAGATGTTCAGGCCTGATCCCCTGGAGTAAATTTGGCATGTCCCAGTATGGGAGCCTGAGTTACACCTGTGGTAAGACCTGGTGGAAAGCTGCCTCCATCTGGGTCCTTGGTTATTTCTTCTGAAAGTGAAGAGTTTGGTCACAGTTTCACCACTGTTCAGTATCAGTGTTTGGTGAGCATTAATGGCAAGGAAGAAATGTGCATTTCAGAGAGTGACACCACAGCAATCAGACTTTTTTATTTCTTTATACCAAGAACAAATGCACCTTGTCTCCTGCAGTGGCCCTCTGGAGCTCCAGCCTGTATCTTCAGTTTTCCTAATCACCTTCTCAGCAATGTCTAGACATAAAATTTTGGCAGTCTTTGGGCACAGGAGACCTTATTCTCCCATATGCTCCTGTGCTGACAACGAACCCCATCACAGCTCCCCAGAGCTCCATTGGAGACCCTCCATTTGGAATATGGGAAGTGTTTCAGGGTGGTTGTTGCTGCTAAAAACAGTGGCTTGAGCTGATCCAGCTGTCTCCCTTTAGGGGTTAATCCACACAAGTCCATGAAAGTGTTGCTGCTTTTCAGACTAGGCATTTAATTGAAATATTAAGGCATTTGGTCCGCATTTCAGAAGGTTCAAGCCCTCATTTTGGGTGTTTTTCAGCCAAAGATGCTGTGGTCTTTTGTGGAGATTTTCTATTTATTCCTTTCTTTTTAGTACACCCAAAGAAAAAGCAGCAAGTCCATGATTTGGTGTGGAGAAAGCCCAGCACAAAGAAACAACTGCTGGTCCTCTTTCCATGGGTATTCCAGTGCCACTGGATCTCCTGAAGATCTAAACCACGTTATTAAGTTTTAACATCTTTCCCAAAAAAGGTCATTTGGTGTCACTGCTGAGTCCTACCTCACTATCTCAAAAATGCCACTGTGGTCTCGGATTTATTATCCTCGTGATAACTGTGTGCTCTATTCCCCCCATTTTCTCAGTTTTTTTTCACTCTTTTCATTCTGCCTGGAATGACCAGAACTGAGTTGATTTGCTGGAAGGATTATTGTTCCTTTTGAATGAGGGTTGTTATTTTGTCCCTTTTCTCCACCGCTTTGGCCCCATGACATTTTTGGGGTGGAAAGGAGGGAGGCAATGAGCGGTTCTATCTTGAACAATTTCACCCTGGTGCAAAATACCAATAACTTAAAATAAATATACTTTCCGAGCTATCACATTATCCTGCTCAGCTCATGTACAGCAGAGATAAAATGGCTTTTTTAGAACTGATTTTTCTTTCTCCACCAGCTGAATGGAATATCAAAATACACAATTTAAAGTAACTGTTAGAAAAAAGGTTAGACACAATACTATCAACAGAAGGGAGCTGAAAATTAAATGGGAATTATTACCAGAGAACTCATTTCCTTTGCTACTGGGAGGCTAACAGCAATAATAAAATAGAATTTAGAAGTGTAAGCTGAGATTTTTCCTTTGATGTCTGAATATTTTCTGCTTATGTTCCTCTAAAATAAAAGGCCACGCCATAAATTAAATGTGATACTTAATTTTTATTTTGTCTCCACTCAAACAGCATGTTTTCCTCTAGGTGATTATTAAAATAATGATTCACCTCCCCAGCTGCTGTAGACTGGCAGATTTTTGTTTAGGCAGCAGAGCAGCATGGGTTGAGTGATCGCTGGGTCCCACACAGGCAGAATCCTGTTGCCTCTTGGAACAGAGATTAAGAGGGGTTTTTAACTTAACATGTGAAAATGTAGAATGAGAAAGAGCTGATGCCCTTAAGCTTCATCTTAACTGAGCATCTCCTATGGTGTATCTCCTGTGATTGAATCATAGAATGACAGAATGCTTTGGGTTGGAAAGGACCTTAAAAATTATCTAATTCCAACCCCATCAGGTTGCTCAGGCCCCATCCAACCTGACCATGAACAATTTCAGGGACAGGACAGCCACAGCTTCTCTGGGCAGCCTGTGCCAGGGGCTCACCACCCTCTGATTAAAAAAATTCTTCCTAACATCTGACCTAAACCTACTTTCTTTTAGTTTAAAAGTGTTCCCCACTGAAAGCAAAGACAATTCTCAAAATCTGTATGCTTCTTTTCTTCCTTACTTTCCTTTTCTGTTCTTTTTTTCATCTTCCTTGACTCAATAATGTTTTTTCTTTGTTTCACTTTTATTTTTCAATTACCCCTTTGTGCCTATAAACATTGAGATGATGTAGAGGATAAAGGACTCCATGGCTTCTGTCACCTGACAGGATAATAGACCCCATCAGGTCAGGTACAGTCACTGGGCTGTACAGGACTCCTGCCTTGCCACCAGTGCCAGTTAGAGAAGAGGCAAAAATAAATTATTTCCTGTACTTCATCAGCTCTGCATGTGCTGTCTGAGGTGCTGTGATGCACCAAAGATAAAACTGCTCTTTAAGCAAGGAAGGTAGAAAAGTTTCCTGAGGTTTACACTGAGACCTCACAACATCACAAGCCACATTTTGGGCCACATGCTGATGATGATCTTGGCTGCTGGAGGTGATGAGCTGGCACCCCATGGAGTGAGAGGGCAGTTTAGGTCCCTGCTGATCTCTCACTTGGGTTTCAAATGTCTAAGGTACAAACACAATTACAAAGAGAGGCGCATACTGACTGGCAGTGCCCACTATTTGGAGTTGTGCTGTCACAGAAGGACTTGGTGATATCTCTCCACTGCAAGATGTGCCATAACCACAGGGCTAAGCTGTCTTTCCTTTTGGCATGGACTGCAAAGAGCACAGTTGGGTGCAGGATGAAACTTGGTCCTCCCTATGGGAGAGGCAGCCATACCCCTGGGCTGCACACTGAGGAGCTGTGAGACCAACCAACCTCCTCTGGAAGGCAACTCTGAGGTCTCTGCAGGAGGGTTGAGGTCAGGGCTGTCACTCACAGGGGACTCCCACTCATCCTGGTTTTGTGGATGTCAACAAGTAGGAATTTGTGCATCTGTCAAGAGAGGCAGCAAGACTGAGGAAGGGGCAGTTGGGTGGTGGGGACTCCCAAAACTCAAGCAGGTGGTGCTGGAGGTCAGACCCTGATGTTTGCTGGTGCCACGGTCCTACAGCAGTGTTGGGATCCCAAGGGGCTTCAGAACAGAATTGAACCTTCAGCAAAGGAATAACCAATCCTGGCAAGCCCATTTACTGTGCCATAAAAAGAATATTTTAAAGAGGAGGAGACAGGAAAAACAAAAAAAAAAAGGAAGAAAAGACAAGATGGGCATGGAGGTGGCAGGTTCAGCCAAGGCAAAGGACCATCTCTGTGGGTACCTGGGCTCTTGCTCATTTCCGTGGGAGTGTTTGCCTTTCATCCCCCCCTGACTGTTATCTCTCAATCACTGTCACCACAGGAAGGCGTTTCCTGCCTCCCACGTCCCTCTCAAACACCACAGGCACAGCTGGGAGGGTGTTAAGGCTGCAGCATCGCTGAGACTCACGGCGAGCGCGTTCGTGGTGGTAGCACCCACCTCTCCCATCTCCCTCCCCCACCTTTAGTGGGTTCGCTTGGTTTTCAAGCTGAAGACACCTTGCAGAGAGAGGCAGGTGCTTCTTCTTGTGGTTTGCACCAAAAACCCCACAGAAAGCCTAATGCTGTGCCTGCTCTTGCAGTTACTCAATGTGCTCCTGTACAAGTCACTCGTGTTTGGCTGCTTTAGCTACACAGGGCCACAGCTGGAGTGCAGAGAGCCTTGCCTTTGGTCAGAGAGGTGTTAAAGCCTGTTGCTCTTCAGTTACTCAAGCACAAGAGGTGATTCAGCACCCTCCTTCCTTAGTTCCTTAGCCTGTGCTTTTGGGGCGTCCCTGCACTGGTGTCAAGCACAAGACACTGTGCCATTGCAATGGGGACATCTCTATCAGTCACTTAATGTGGGATACTGCCAGTCTTCAAATGCCTAGAAATGCAACCTCTTGTCTGGGTCAGGTCATGAAGACTCTTTCAGAATGGAGTTGAGTCCTGGACACGCTCATGTGGGCAGAGTCAGGCCCTCCCAGGACTTGGTTGATCCAGCCTCATTTAGGGATCCAAGGAAGATGTCCTGAATTGCCCCCTGATAGTAGAGACCTCTGCACATCCTCTCTGCCACCCCTGTGAGACACCAGACCCCATTGACAGCCCTGTTACCCTCTGGGAGTGTAAAGGAACATTTTACTCTCTTCTTGGATGCCTTTGCACAGTGCCAAATGTGTGTTTTAGATACTGCTCTGTGGAATACTTAGTTGTTGAAATGCTTTCTGCTCCTGTGTATTTATAGGTTGAAATTCCCCTGGGAAACATTCCCCAGGCAGTGCAGAGCCATTTTAACAGCTTTTCTAAGCACCTCTGTACTTTGTTGCCATTTAATCACTTCAACACCCGTTTTCCAATTGTACACAACATTTTATTGTACTGTACAAACAACACTGGCATTTAAAAAATCCGTGTTAACCATTCTAATCGGACATGATGCCCAGCTGCACAAACCGTGAGCACAGATGCCCCCTGTGTTTCATACAGCACAAACAAGGATTTCATCAGAGTCACTGGACTGAAACATTTTCAGGGCACTCTGCTCTTCTGGTCAACTTTAGGCACTTCAGCTCTTGTTCCTGCAGGATTTGGTGCCTGCAGTCACTCCCAGCCACATCCCAGCACTGCCTGCAAGGCTGCACTCATCCTGCTGGGACGTCCAAGTTGACAGCCTGGTCCAGCAGAGCCAGAAAGGCACCTCTGAAGGGAACTTGATTTTGGGATAAGTCATCTTCTAGGGCTTCTCTTCTCCATGGACTGGAGGAGGTTGATGTAATGAAGCTCCAAATGTATGCTCTTCATTTAAAGCCTAACTGGGTGACTGCTAAGTCTCAGCTATTACAAAATCTTCTGTTTAGGGTTTGACTTAATTTTGACCCAGTAGTCAAGTGGTATCTCAGTGACAAGGAGTGACTGGGCAGTTCTACAATGTTCCAACCTCAGAAAACACTGCATCTTTATTTAAAAGGATCCTGTGGTGAAAGGATCATAGAAAAGACTTTTTTTTTTAACCCAACTACATTTCCACAGACTGTAAAGGGATAGAACACACAGCAAAATGTATGAGGTGAAGTTGAGGACCACCCTCATCTGATGTGTCATCCTGCCCTGTGTTTGTTGACCTGTGCTCATGTTGCCAAAGAGTTGGGGCATCATTTAGAGCACCAGAAAGTAAATCAGCCTTTGCAGGGACTGGTTAGTAACTTTCAAGTGAAACACCCCAATTCTGTGAGCGGAAGGCCAATTTTATGATGCTTAAACAATGTTTTGAGGACACATCTCCCACTTTTCTCATGCAGTTTTAGGATAAAAGTCCAGAAAGTCCAGTCCAGATTTTGCCCTGAGTTTGGCATGGACAGTTAAAGCTTAGAACAGGGTTCCTGAGGTGTTCTGCAACTTCCCATCCTTCCTGCTCTAGTGCTATGTGCAAACCACTGGTTTTCCATACTGATCCTGGCACTTCCCATGGCACTGATCCTCCTTTGGGGTTGATTCTTTAGCTCCAGTGCTTCCAGTTAAGATATACAGATGTTGGAATGGGCATCTCCAGAATCTTTGTCTCAGGAGAGCAAAACTGAATCCTAACCCCTGTGAACATTATATTTAAAGTGTGTAGGGAGGAAAATTGCTTCTTCAAAACTGTGCACGAGTAGGAGTGGAGGTTACCAAAGCATCCAACCTGAAGTCTTCCCAGATACCCTCAGGCCTTGAGCAAACCACTTTTCCTTCAGAAGAAGGTGGGTCTAGGTGAGAGTAGCAGAAATGGGCACTGACATCACCAGAAGCTCAAATACACTTGTTTTTTTTTTTACATAGGAGACTGTTTGCTGCATGTACAAGTAGTGGAGAATGGGGTTTGGCACTTCATTTTCAGATGCTCTCAACTTTGATAATATTGGGAAGACAGAGAAGAGACAACAAAAATTACCACAAAGAAACTTTATCATTAATGAAGGGTGGCTGGCATCTGCTACGGACTGGGCTCAGCTGGAAGCCTCCAGGAATGGTACAAACTTTCACGGAGGTGTGTTTCTTTGGAGGGTTCTTGTTAAAAATAATGATGCAGAGTCTTCAGTTGACAAAGTGCTACTCAAACCATTACAGAGAATTCCTTCAGTAAGGCAGATCTCAGGAAAATATTTTCTCCATTTTAGGGTTCACAAAGGAGAAGTTGCTGAACATATTTTGGTCCATGCTGTTAATCAGTGCTCTGTCAGCACAGGACAGTCTAGGTTTTTCATTTAGAAATTCCTTGTCAAAGTTGCTACAGTCACTTGGAGATTTCTTCAAGAAAAGAAAAAAAAATGATGTTAAACCACTAATATTGAGATTTTCATTACAATAGTACTGGCCCTATCAGACTGCTCCTATGGGCTCAGTTCATGTAGTCAGGAGCTAGTGAATATAAATATGATATAGGAGGCACTGAGCCTGTGAGCCACGAATTCTGCCAGGCAGGGATGTTATAGCTTTGCAACACATCAGACTGGATCCATCAATTAAATAACATTTGTTAAAGACTGTAAAATGAAAGTATGATGTGCTTGAAAAATTAAATTATATTATTGTTATTAATAGGACCTTAATACTTCAATAGGAGAGTTAAAAATAGTCAGAATTACTCTGACTTAGCCAAATACCTGGTTACCTGAACTGCTTTACCTTCTGCAGTGCAGTGGAAGATAATCCCTGCAGAATGGGCTGCAGTTATGTGGTAAAGGGAAGGTGTTTTAAAACATCCAGACCCCTGCTATGGTAACTGAGAAAGAGATGAGTAATTTCTGGTTTCTCAGGTGTGGGTGTGCCAGACCTGGGCTTACAGCCCTGTCCAGGTAGAGTCATGATCACCAGCTCAGGCAGCCCAACCACTAGAAGCACACAGTCTAGAAGGACATGGGATGGGTGGAATTGGAAGGAGATGCATCCTCACCACTCTTGGTTTGAAAGGAGGCTCCATCCTTCTTTCTTCTAAAGCTTCCCAGTTAATCTCCCGGAAAAAGGCATGCTGGCGGATGTTCCCCCGTGCTCCCAGTCTCCTCTCAGGTTCTCTTACAAAGAGCTAGAATGTTGATTCCACAGGTTAAATTCTGTACTGATAATGCAAGTACTAAGCAGGGTGGAATATGTTATCTCTGGTCAGTGCAATGAGAATAATGGAAAATAACGTGGGGGGTTTTTTCACTAAGCAAGGCAGTTTAGTGACTGATATAAAGGTGATGACTATCTCTAATCCTGACAGAAGTACAGGTTGATTGTTCAGAAAGATGGCAGTGTGTGCCCCAGAAACAGATGTTCAACATCTCAGTCTGCTGTAACCCTTAGTTTGAAGCCTGACAGAGTATCTTCTCCAGGAGTTAACATGTCTTGTACCTTAGGGATTGCTCTGCAAAGAAACTGATCTCTGCTGGTGTCTGGTACCCTGTGAGGAGCCATATCACAGCTCAGGAGAAAGAGGACGCACAGATGGCCTTATGACTTGGGCCAGGTGTGGTCTGAGGTCCACAGAAAAGACAGTGAGTGTCTCTCTGGTCCTGTCACACTAAATTTGTTTCTCTGTACAACAGCTGAAGATGCACAAATCAAAGAGGACAATTCTGGCAAAAAAAGACTTTCAGTCACTGTGTGGTTATTCTTACCTTCACCAAAATGTCCTTTGCATCCTTGTCAAGCCAGCGAGGGTAGAACGGGTTATCCATACGGATAGACTGGAAAAGCTCCTCTTCATCTTGGCCATGGAAAGGGGATTGGCCAATAAGCATCTCATACAGGAGGACACCAAAGGACCACCAGTCAACAGAGGTGTTGTACTTCTGCCCCAGCAGGATCTGCCCAAAAAGAGGAGTGACAAAGGCTGAAGCAAAATGTCTGACATGAGTATTTCAGCTTCAGAAGGGTGGCCAGACCATGACCCTCCAGCAGCTGCTTTGCACTGAGTGGGATGGCAGAGGTGCTTCCCTCTGCCTGCATGAGCCAGAACATCTGCCAGATGTGCAGGGGCTGTGGTTGGAGGAGCTCCAAGTCCCAGCCACACCTGGGTGCCAAATCAGTCCTTTGCACTACAGATAAGCTTGCATGCAACTCTTAAGTTACTTGAACAAATCTCTGGCTGCCAGAGAGATCCTAAACATAAAAAGTGAGGCAAGTTATTTTTTTTGTCTGTTCTCCAAGTCAGTCCAGGGGTTCAAATCAGTCTTGTGTTGCCCAAGAAGACAAATGGTTAGGCATTAGCATTTTGGGACTGACTCAATTCACATAAAACTGAATTTTGAATTACAAACTTTGCAGTGTAAGGGTACTTTAGAACCCCTTGAAATGATGTGAACATATCCCAGCAAAATCTTCCCCAGGAAAAACCCATGAAATTGGTTTCTGGTCTGTCCTCCTGAGACAAACTGAATTACAGGTACAGGAACAGGAATTTACCCTCAGTCAGTCCATCTGTTTGTGCCTTTCTGTGTCAGCTACAAAGTATGACAATCTCCCCCAGGTCTCAAAGGCCACCACCAAGTTCTCAAACTATGGAGAAACAAAATTATGCCTTTAGGTATCTGTTAGGGAGATACCTAGAGCTGAACTATTTACTCATTTTACAGCCAAGGATGGGAATTAGTCCAATTTAAGACATCCAGATAAAAATCTACCTGCTGTAAAATACAATGCCCTATTTGTCTCCTTTGGTTATGAAGAAGCCTAGAAAACATGCTCATATATAGACATTTACAGTGCAGGTATCCAAAGGTTCATGTGATGACTGTGATGTGTAGGATTAGCAGGATTTTAGAGGGAAAAGTTCATTTTAATACACAATCTTTACTTTTGGGCTTGGTTGCAATGGGATGCCCAATATTACAGCTATGGGATAGGCATCAGTGACAAGTCCTGGTGATGTCTTAATAGCAGTGAAAACAACTCTCCAGGTCAGGACATGTGAAACTGCTGAGACATGAAAAATGATCATCTTATTGCCTAAAAGTCATGTCGCTTATTAATTGAGTTATTCAGAGTCTCTCTGTAGTTATGGAGCAAAAACTGTGATTTAATTGACTTTCACATCTGAGCTAAGAAGGGATGACTTGTCTCCTGGGATGCTCGTCCTTCTATAGCACCATAAAGTGCCATCTCATGATTCATTTTAAGACGAATTTTCTCACATTAGGTGAGAACTATCCCCCTCTGATGTACCTGTACCATCTTACGAAGCAGGACTTTAGCACCAAAACTAAACCCAATCTGATGTAGAATGCTTATGACTAACACATCTGTCTCCAGAGGAGATGCAAAAAGGACAAAAGTGAGATTTGAATATTCAATGTAATATATACAACGAGTTTCACTCAGAGCCAAAATAAAAGGAAACAGCAAGACTCCCTAATATATTTCTTCTGAATCACTTACAAACAAAATCAACCCAACCTTTCCTTCTGAAAAGACACCTTATTTTTATAAGGCTTTACCTTTTAAAGGATAAAGTGTCTGGAATTTGAAATGAAATGTTTTATGGCAATCAAAGAAAAGATTTATTAGCTTAGAAATTATCAGGTTCAAACCCAAACTTAGCAATTTTATTTTAGGCTGAGTCTTTTTTTTTGTCAGATATTTTTTGAAATAAAAAAAATTGTTTGTCTACTGACCCAAAGCCCCCTTATTCACATGGCTGTGGCCAAGGTGCTGGGGCTGTAACAAATTACAGTGGTAGCAGCTGCAGTGGAACACTGACAAAGAGTCCAGCACTCTGGCAGGAGAGATGATCCATAAACTCTAGAAGTGCTTTCAATTTAGAGGTAAAATGTTTTATATGCACTCATTGAATCCCTAAAATAAATGATGGGGCAGAAATGAAACACTGAGCTATTTTAGTTTTATTCTTTTCTACAATGAAAACGCACAGATAATGGACAATCAACACTTGGCTCTCTTTTTTTTTCTTTTAGGATAGAAAAATAGCTTTTTTTCTTAAATAAAAGCATATTGAAATGGAATAAAATCCAATTGCAGCTTAATTGCAGAGTGCACTTACACCTCCTCTTAGGCAGCAGAAATCCAATTGATTTAGAGACCCTTGAGTGGTGTAACCCAGGCCAGAATCGAGCCCTTAGTGCACAGTAAAGGATCAGTGAATTATAGTAAAAAAAAATAGAGTAAAAAAAAACACCAAAGGTTTTGAAAGCTATTTGGAAAGTTCCAATATCCATCATAAAACCACTAAAATTACAAAATGGGATCTTGAAAGGCAAACAAATGGATTTCAGACTGATGTCAGGCATGACGCATAGAGGACTTGTAGGTTTTTCTCTGAATTGAAAAACGTTTTCTTTAGCCCCAATTTTGTCACCTAATTAGTCGAAGACTCTTCACAGTAACGTCTATTATTGTGTGAAATCATCGGGTTAAGGATAATTTCTCTTTCCTGGAGGGACCTAGTTAAAATATCTGAATTAAAAAAAAAACAACAGCAACAAAACCAACAAAAACAAAACAAACAAAAAAACTCCCACCAAGTGCCTCTCTGGTTAAAAATGTAAAGAAATAAGGGAAAGGGCACAATCAGCATTTCTCATGCTGTTTCTGTCCCTGAATTTCAGGACCTACATCCTGCAGCTTCTTCTGCCATGGCCCAAACTGAATTTCCATCAAACATTCTGTTTCTTGGTTTACACTTGTTTCCCAGCCCCATCTGCACAAAAAAAAAAGAATTAATCACAAAAGTATGCGATTCCAGACAGGATCCTCAACTCTGGGTCAAAGTGAAATCCAGTTTCTAGCCTGGAACTGCCTAAACCCAAGTCATTACTCTTGGCAGCCTCCACCACTGAGCAGCAGTTATGTCTTAAAAGACATGTCCTCTGTCCCACAGCAGCTGGATGAGCTCCCTGCAGCCCACACCTACCTCAGGAGCGATGTAGTCAGGAGTCCCACAGAAAGTACTTGTCTTTGCATCTCCAAACATGTTCTCCTTGCACATCCCAAAGTCAGCAATTTTGATGTGCCCCTCATTGTCCAGGAGGACGTTGTCCAGCTTCAAGTCCCTGCAGAGAAAGATGAGGAAGACCCTCCTTTAAAGTGTTCCAGAGACACAAAAGTCATTGTAGCCATTTTAGCCTACAAAGGAAGGCTGAGGGATGAATGAAGAGCTGCTCTTTTGGACTTCAGTGTCCCTCTTCCTTGTTTCTCTTGTCCCAGCACTGATTTATTTGCTGGAGAAGACAGAGAATCATGGAATCATAGACTGGTTTGACTTGGAAAGGACCTTAAAGATCATCTTGTTCCATCCTGCTGCCACGGGCAGGATCACTTGGCACTAGACCAGGTTGATCCAAGCCTCATCCAGCCTGGCCTTGAACACTTCCAGAGATCACATCACCCAGGACATCTTCTAAAATCTGCCTCCTTCAAGGATGCAGAATGGTGAAGATAAGAAGGTCTTTGTGCCAGCTGATGCTTCTGCCCTAACACACCCTGGAAAAGGTGAGCAAGAAGTGACCAGTTAATTCTCCTTTTCTCCTTCCCTGGGAGCCTCAATATTCTCTCCAAATCTGCTGCCAGATCTCCCTCCTAGTGCAGGCTCCACAAATGCTGGAAGAGGCAAGGACACACGAGCCCTGCAGAGGGTCAGAATAATCCCAGACATCAGCAGACCACCCACCACCTTTCCACCAGTGGGCTGCACCACCTGGACCCCAGGGATTTACAAAGCCCTTCACACACAGCTGCCAGGCTGTTGTCAGAGGTTTCAGGCTCTCAGCTACCCTGGGAAGCAGAGTCCAGGGAGAGGAAGAAAACAGAAACACACAGAGAAGGAAATGAAAGCAAGTGGGCTGATGAATCATGACCATTGATGGAGAACAATGAGGTCCTCCTCACATGGGAACGAACTTTGAAAGGAGAGAAAAGCTTGTAAAGAGGAAAGAAAAAGACAGAAAGAAAGGAAGGTTGGCATGGCTACTACATTAATTTTTTATATCTTACCTAAAAGTTTTGCTGTTCATTGAGAAAATGGCCCAGGGAGATGTTTGGATCACTGATGCTGCACTTAACCAGGGGTGTAGGCAGAGTTTGGGTCACTTAATCTATGAGAACACACATTCCTGCACAGCTGTCAATCACTGCTGCTCCTCAGGGCTCCCAAAGGACCCAGACACCTTTGCTTGTACTCATAACTGAGGACATAATTGTTCTTTTTCAACCTCTGCTAATTCACAGCCTGCACACAATTGGGCCAGCAGGGGCCTGATCTGGGAGGTGGCACCCCTGCCCACGGTGAGGGGATTGGAACTGGGTGATCTTTAAGGTCCCTTCCGACCCAACCCACTCCATGAATCTGATTCTATGATTTTCCACATCTCAGGCAAGAGTCCTAACAATGAGGCTCTGTACAGCCACCCTCCTGGTGACAACTGTTTTACAATGTGGGGTTTTTTTCTGAAATGGCTTTGAATCCCTCAAAGAAGGTAATTTCTAAGTACATGATGCTCCTGAGATGATCATCGGCAATTGCAGGAAAGATGAGTGTTCAGCCTCTCTCTGTGCAAAAGCTCCTTGTCTTGCTTTGTCCACGTCCTAATCAGGGTGGGGATCGTCAAAGTGTTTACACACTAAATTGTTGTCATGGGGCAATTGTTCACTGCTGCCAGAATATGGCCCAAGACAAAATTGGAGTCATCAATCAAACAGAAATACAGAGACAACCGAGACATTTGCCTTCCAAGTGGCAGACACTCATGTTGTCACAATTTCCAGCTGGAATGACTTATTTTAGTTACACTACTGAGATCAATCTTGGGCTGCCAGCACTGCTTTTATTTATCTGGTAGATCGAAGCAAAACAAAAAACCCATCACCTACAGCTCGCTTTCAGTATTTTGATGAGTCTCAAACTCATTGGCTCCAGGGACTGGAGTTTCTGCCAAAAACACTTCAGCTCATTCATTAAAATTTAAGCCAACGTTTCCAAACGTGGGTGCATGAGACAGAACAGCTGGATTCATTATTCTTACAACATTGCAAGTGATGTCGTTTCAAAAATGATTTCTATTCACTTTCCTAAGTGCTTAGTTTGTTCTGACAGAGATACTGATGACTGTGAGTTCTCAACTGACCTTGTTGTCATTGTCTTCAGTGAAACAAAGGAAAAAGGAGTAGGATTGTTTAAACCTTTTCTCTCAAAGCTTGACACCCAAAGCAATATTACACTGTCTCCTGGGAGTGAGATATTTCTTCCCATCCCCAGGCTCCCCAATGCCCAGATATCCCAATTTTCTCACATTTCCCAAGGCTCCGGACTCTAAACACCCTTCTCCTTTCATGAAGACATAGGTCCCAAACCCTGACACAGCACCAGTGTAGTGATTCCAAGTAAACATGTGAATTATAAACAAAATGTCAGTATTAGCAGTCTTGCCATAAGCTCATCATGCCCAGCAGATATTTTTAAATCAGCTTTTCTGAGGAGACTGAGTAAAAATGAGATACACAGCAAAGTGGTTTGGGCACTTTGGAAAATTTTTCCCTTTGGTCATCCAGGATAATAATTAGAGCCAGAAACTTGCTGGGACCCCAGGGATCATCTCAACTTAATGCCACTGGTATTGATCTCATGTTTATGCAATCACCATCATCGGTCAATAAAGACAATAAATGGCTCCCACGTGAGCACTAATAAGAACCAAAGCTCGTGTTTTAAAGGGGGAACGGATTGTAAACAAGCCATTCACTTTCAGCACTTGTTCTAATGTTCACACTACATGACAAACATTGAAATAAGCTCATTTTGGGTTCAGCAAACATCACTGATGTAGTGAGCTTTCCCACTTGTTTGTGACAAGCTATTAGTTTCCTGCTTTTACAGAAGGCTGCAATGTAGTAACTGAATTTTGCCATGAAGATGAGCTTGACTAGAGCTCCCCAGAAATTCAGTCCCTCCTTCTGGCCATGGGAAATAAGACTGTGGCCTGATTTCTGGAAGAAGTGGGCACTTCTCTTGCACACTCTAACACAGGTTTGACAAACCCAAAAACACCCACTGCTCTCCTCTTACTACAAGAAAAGCTTGACAGCAAACTCAGACTTGTGATGGTAGGTGAGATGAAACCCTTCTCCCCATGGAACTGTGCACAGCACACCTGTTAATAATCCAAAATTATGATATATCGCTGTCTCCCTGCTGTTGTTACTTGAGCTTGTCACTGCTGTCCCAGGGTAATCAGCACAGCAGTTAAACCAAATTTCTCATGTCTAATTTGACCTTATATACCTTGATACGTTGAAAGCTTAAACAGGGTGCCTGTGCTGGGTGCTGTATGAATGACTGTGTAAATGCACCCAAGGGCTTGTTTTAATGTTAACTGAAATAGGACTGGATTCTGAAAAAGGGCTCAAAAATGCCTTTTAACACCATCCCTTCAAAATAAAACACACAGACTTTCTAAGAGGAAAATCTGCATAGAAATGCAATGCCAGTAAGTACAGCCAAGAAACTCTCTGTTGCCATTGGTACTTGCAAGGAAAGAATAAGAAGTTTAGCATATTAGCATATTATTTGCACTAAAGAGTAAAGTTACCTGTATATTATGCCCTTGGAATGGAGGAACTGGAGCCCACAAATTATTTCAGCAGCATAAAACCTAAGTGAGAGAAGGCACAAGTTAGAACAGATTCTTCCCAAAGGCATTTGCAACTAGACCCCAAAGATGGAAACTTTGCCTCCACAAGAGCCGGAATTCCATTAGGTTCCCAGAAGGTTTGGAGTGTCTCCAGAAGGCTTGAGGTGACTGGGTTTTACTGATGGATGGTGTGAGATTCCCAAAAGCATGCCACACAGCTAGCAGCCCCATTCCCAATGAAACCACTTTGTGAAATGGCAAGAATTTGGAGCCTCCTCATCTTCAGGGATTTGAAAGCCACGCTGCATGGCTAGATGCATTTTTCTCTAAGGAACTGATTCTGAGGATGGTTTCTTCAGTGCCAAAGGATGTGTCCAGAGCAGCTGTGGAGCAATAAACTACCACCCAGCTCCCACTGCCCGCTCTGCTTTCTCTCAAAATAGGATGACTGTAACAAGAAAGGCAGACCGTGTCTGTACCTTTCCCTTATTTACATGTTTGAAGTAAATCAATGAATTACAGTGATCATAGAATAATGGAATGGTTTGGGTTGGATTGACCTTAAAGCCCTCTAAAGTTCTAACCCTCTGCCATGGGAAGGGACACCTTTCACTAGCCCAGGTTGCTCAGAGCCCCATCCAACCCGGCCTTGAACACTTCCAGGGATGGGGCAGCCACGGCTTCTCTGGGCAACCTGTTCCAGGGTCTCCCCACCCTCACAGGGAATAATTCCTTCACAATATCTAATCTAACCTCACCCTCTTTCAGGTTAAAGCCCTTCCTCCTTTTCGTATCCCTATATGTCACCCCAGACTGCAAACTGCAAATGACAGTGAATGCCACAATCAGTGGCTGCTGCAAAAACATTGGACTGGTCCCAGCAATGGGACAGGCAGGTGGGATGGGGGGCACAGACACTCCTTGGCTTGTCAAATTGGCTTCTTCACTGCTCAGATTTATGACTCGCTTTTCATTGACTCACAGAATCGTTTAGGTTGGAAAAGATCTCTGAGATCAAGTCCAACCATTCCCCCCGCACTGCCAAGGCCACCCAAACCATGTTGCCAAGTGCCACGTCCACACGGTTCTTGAACACTTACAGGGATGGTGATTCCACCACTTCCCTGAGCAGCCTGTTCCAATGGCTGACCACCCTTTCAAGGAAGAACTTTCGAAAGCTCATCCATAACATGAACTAGCGACTTGGTGGCCTTTCTCTGGAGTGTTTTTGAGTTTGAGGTCTTTGTTCTCAACACATTTTACCCAAAGCACACCAGCACATCCTGCTGCAAAGAGGCAGCATCAGTGTGAAGAATGAAAGTGCCCTCCCAGAAGGGAATGTAACCAGAGGATCATATGCCCCTCCAGTGTGGCACAGCTCTGCTTCCTCAGTCTTCAATGCACTGGCCTTTAATTCTGGATATTCAAATGCTTTTCAAAAAAAATCATCAAACACTGATTTAAATGACAGTGTGGGGTTTTTTTTTAAAATTAAATTATTAAATAAAAATTAATCCCTGTAGTGGTTTCAATATTGACTTTCAAAATACCTTTTGCTTGCAGAAGGATTAAAAGCACATTTCATTTATTCTAATTCTTCTATTTACTTTAATCAAAACTAAATAAATTTTTAATTCTTTGTTGGCGTATTAATTTCTTGTTTAAATTTACCTTTTGTACTTCTGATAGGTTTTATCTCTTTCCCTCCACCCCCTCAAACTTTAAAGGGAAAAAGGGAAAATCCCATTACTTCTAACAACAGCCTCACCTCTGATCACTGGAATGGGGGAACCTCAGCTTAAGCAAGTCCTGCAGCTTGGCTACAAGATTGTAAAGAACAAGATATTTGGTCCTACAGGTGGCTGAAAATGCATTTCTTGGATTTCTTTGATGGTGGTAAATCTGGGAGGGAGGTTGGGTTCATGATGTCATTATTGGGGCCGCTGATTATGGGCTGAGCAAGAACTCAAGGAGTGCAATAGAGAGATCCCAGGGCTGCTGCAATTCACAGCAGAGAGCTACAGGTTGCTTTTATAAAGAACCTCATGCAGGGGAAATGTAAATAAGACTCTAAGATTAGCTCAGGTGGTGAGAACACGGTAATAACACCAAGATTGTGGGTTTGATCCCCTTATGGGCAATTCACTCAAGAGTTGGACTTGATCCTCGTGGGTCACTTCCAACTCAGGATATTCTGTGATTCTCATTCTGAAGACCTGAGGCAGGTTTGTGGCTGTTTACAGACAGTGGAGGCACCTCCAGGGGTGATGTCACAGCTGGATTGGGTGGTCCCTGCTCTGTTTGAGGGACTGCAAGCCTGGGAAGGGGACTAATCCATTAGGACAGCCTAAGGGAGAGCCAATCTCCAGCTCAGCTCTGAACAAGTATGTGTGGGACCATGCTGAGGTTAGTGCAAAATACAGGAGCCAGTTCACAGGCTAGAAGGAGATTCCTGGTTTGCAGACTAAAGGACAAGCCTGTGGGCAGACACAAAGCTGATGAGGGTGTAGCAGCAACTGCAACGCTTCCAGGTGGGAAAAGCTCCCCTGGTTGACCAAGAAAGTAAAGCAAGGTCATGTCTGACAGCAAATCAACTGTGTGGATGGGCTCTAAAAGCCTTTTGTGGGAGGGGAAAGAGGACAGGGAGAGGAAGGGACTTGCTCCAAGTCCTTCACTAAGGCAGGGTGAGGACCTGCATGTCTATTTTTTTCAATTTGGAGAGAGCTGGGATAGAGATTCTGCTTCCAGCACAAGCATTGTCCTCACTTCGCAGCTGGGTAAGGTGAAGAGAGGTGAAATGATTTGCCCAAGGTTTTCTCTACAGGACAGTAGCAGAGCTGGGGATAAAATCAAGTTCCCAGTTGTCTGTTGCTGCTGCCTTTGCTTCTCTCATGTGTGCACCCTGTAAGCCTAAAGGCAGCAATAATAATAATAATAGCTTACGTTGCTCTGGGAAGGTCAAACTTATGGCAGCTCTGGATATGGAACATGAGGTCTCCTCCATTGAGGTATTCCATCACAAAAAAGAGGTTTTCCTAGAGAATGAGACAAAACAAGAATAAGTGTGTGCAGGGGAAAAGGCAAAGTAAAAGTGTAAAAGAAGCCCAAACAACCAAACCACTCAGAAAGCACTCGAAAAGAGGAAGGAAAAGATTACTGTGAGGGCTTTGGAAAGAAAGCAGTTTCTTTTTTAAATTCCTCATTTCTCCTCTTTGTTTCCTAAGCCCATACTCACCCTCTCTGCTCTGATTTATATAAACACCATTAGCAAACATTGTAAACCCACTCAACAACCAGCTGGTGCTGTTAATTTTTACCAGCAGACCTCCAGGCTCACTTGAAGGGAATGAGTAACTCCACAATGCCTGTATAACAGAAGGATAGATGGACAAGCCTGGAGGGACTAACAGAAGAGGCAAAAGTCAGTCCCAGGTCTCCTCTGGTCCTCATCCCAGAGCATAAAGGATAATGAGCAGAACGGATCACCAAGGTTTCCTTTTCAATCCTTGATGGAGAATCACAGAGTCATAGAATGGTTTGGGTTGACAGAGACCTTAAAGACCATCCAGTTCCAACCCCCCTGCCATGGGCAGGGACACCTTCCACTAGACCAGGTTGCTCATGTACATGATACTGACCCTTTTACAGCTTCACCAGACAAAACTTCCCCACCAGGCCCCTGCAGAAGGCGGAAGCTGGTTCAGACCAACCCCTTCCACACTGAATTGTACCCACAAAGCCGGAGGGGCACCTTTTCCTAGAAGAGTTTCTGTGCATTGAGTTATGCCCCCCGTTCAAACTTCTGTTTTTATAATCCCACCTTTTGTGCATAAATGCAGGAATAAAGTAAAATGAAAGTAAAATGGATGCAGGTTGTGTGTTTTTTTTTTTTCCCTCAAAAGCCTCTCTCTGTTGTGACACCTGAAGTCAGTCATCTCTAGGCTATGCTACCAAGTTTATGTATATCTTTCCTCTATTGCCCATTGCCCATCACATTTTTTTCTGGGAGTGAAATGGGGTTCTTTTCACTTACATTTTTAACAGCTGAAGATTTTTATCCATAAGATCTAATATAACTATCTCTGGCAGCCAGCCAAGAGCAGACTATTTTAAAAAAACACAGCAATGCTTGTTGCTTTCAAACAACAGCTGTCTGCTCTAATTTGTGCAATTTCTTTAGCCAGATCCTTTTAATTACAGCACTCTTATTTAAATGGATGTCTCATTGGAAACCACACCTGTCATCCAGCAAGCACAAGGCTAGATCTGGCCTCCTGGGGAAAGAATTTTGTCACTAAACCAAATGGGTGCAGCTTTTCAGTTTGAAGGTCTTGCATCTGTAGAGGGCTGCACATGTAAATCAGTTTAAGCAAGTAAGAGGGCCAAATGGAGATGGGCACTTTAGTGAAGAAATGCATAAATTTTGGAAACAATGTATGCTCAGGAGCCATTCAGGGAAATACTTGAACAGCTGCTCTTTGTGAAGGTACACAGGGAGGTGATGAGGTTTAGCCACCACCAGCAGCCACATGTGTCACACTGGGACTGAAGAAACCTGATGGGTCCTCCAATGGGCCACATCCAGCTTCAGTGGGACTTCAGACTGGGAAGGAGAAAACCCCTAAATTTCCCTGGAAAGTCCACTGATTTTGGCTACATCTTATCACACATCTTTAAGCATAACTTGAAGCCCAAGTTTATTCAGCAGAACAAGCAATTGTGCTCTGCTTGCTCATGGATTTGAGCAACTATCTGATGTACCTATTTAATTGAGCCTGGGACTCTAACTTGAAACTGGGGACTTAGTCAGCATCCTTCTGCCATCTGAGGAAAGAAAAGGTGGACAACCTCCCAGATTAATTTACTTCGAAATACATGAACTCAGTTACTCAACTGTCTTAAGCTATGAAGATGAAGACTAAAGACTTAGGCATGATTAGTATTGAAGTTTGTAGTCTACAAGGTGATACAGAGTGGTACATAAATACTATTGAAAAGAGAGATGGCATCAGACTGTTTTGCTCTGAGGCTTGGAAGTTCCCCTTGCTTCTTGCAAAGCAGAGGTGTCTGGAATGGCTCATGGAGAAAAGTTACTCAAGGTCAGCCATAAGTTTGTCATTATGAGTAGCAAAGTGTAATTAACCAGGGCAAACTGCAACAAGTTCTTGGAGTCACCTTTCTGAGATCCACAGAGCCACAGAACACATTAAAAATGGGAAGTGGCAAAACCCAGACTTGAAACCACTGAAAATTCAACAGTGTGTCGGGGTTAAAGGGTTAGAGTGGCACAGAGGACGTGTTTGCAGACAGGCTCCAAACTACACTTCCTCTTGTCCTGGGAAGGTTCTCTGACAGCTCCTGTCTGCTACTGCCAGGCTCTGAATTCCATCAGCAGCTGGAGCAAGTGAGAGGGTTTTACATGAATGTTATCTAGTTGAAAAAGTCCCTGCTCACTGCAGGGGGATTGCACTACACGACCTTTAAAGGTCCCTTTTAACCCAAACCATTCTGTGACTCTTTGATTTTATGATTCTCAAGACATGGCAGCTGGGATGGCACAGCTCTGTCATGCCTTTATCCCCTGCAACGATCCTGCCTCTGGATGTTAAGCAAACAAACAGGAATGTTGTTCCTCAGTGGTCAGACCTGCACAGCTCTGAAGGAGGCTTGGAAAGAGTGCCCTGCCTCTCTACCTTGCAGACAGGTGACAGATGACTTCTGACCCCATGTGAGAGCACCCCCAGGTAGCAAATGCTCAAGCCAAACTTCTGGTCATGTTTCCAGACTCACACCACAGAACAGAAAAAGTCTTGTCTGACAGCAGAGCTTGGGACCATCTTTTACCACCACAGAGCTCAAGAAGGATTGTTAAGGCACTTCCTGCACTCAGGGATGGACACTGCCCCAGGGTAGTTATAGAATCATAGAAATCCTGAGTTGGAGGGGACCCACAAGGATCATCAAAGTCCAGCTCCTGCCCCTGCACAGGACAACCTCAAGAATCCCATCATGTGCCTGAGTGTGTCGACCAAATGCTTCTTAAACTAGCTGACACACCCATGTGGATGAGAACATCCATATATCAGCCATTCCCTACTTCCAGACCATCTTCCAGAAGCCTTCCCCACTGCAGCACAGGGAACGTGACAAACCCTTCCATGGGAGGATGAAAAGCTGCTCCTACAGCAGCAGAACCACCCAACACACAGATACACACAAACTAACACAGTTCCCTAGTGGAGTCAATCCTGCCAGATGCTGAAAGCCTTGAATGCTGCAAGAATACAGCTTCCTGCCCCATCAATTCTGTGCCTGTGCTGAGCTGAGCTCCTCTCCACAGGAGCCACCTGCCCCCTCTGTCCCTCTCCAGCACATGGCAGGGATGGAGTTAAACCAACCTGCTCCTGCTCTGCATTCGGCTGCTGTGAGAATGAATAGTCCCTATCAGAGATGCTTTCAACTTTACAAACAATGAGCAGAAAGCAGGCAGCATTTAAATTGATCTTTTGAAGGTACATCCTTTAACATGCTCTTAAAATCCTCAAAGCAGCTGGGAGCCCTCCAGAGCACTTTTCTGCAGAGATTTTCAGATTTTGTTTTCTTCGCATTTGAAAGCACTTGCATCCATACAAATACACAATTTAACACCATTTACTAAACAGTGAAAATTCTTCTTCCCAGAGCTTGCAGGAGGATGAACATTAGAATAACTAATGCTGCAGGACAGTGTGGCTTTACCCTTTTTTAGAGCAATTACCCTAAGAAATGAGTCCATGTGGAGAAGGTTCCAAATTAAATGACCTAATCCTGCTGCATCCCATCAAATTGTGTTGGCCTTGGCCAAGAGAAAGGTTTGACAAGATGCAGTGACCTCTAAGGTCCCTTCCAACCCAGACCATTCTATGATTCAATTCCTACAGCTGATTCTTGTCTCAGCTTTTCACGCAGCTCAGCTCAGCCCAGTTCTTATCCATGCTTTGGATCTATTTTATTTCATCCACAGATGGGAGTCCAAGGCCTCTCAGCCTTTTCCACCACACCACTCAGAGTGTGTTCCAATCCCATCTGAGCATCCCATCCAGTGGGAAAACAGGCACAAGGAACAGATAATGCAGAGTTACTCTTTGCTATTAGGTGACCATAAGTTCATTTACATTTTTAACTTTGCTATTTGCACCAAACCAACCTCAGGCTTAATTTGTTCTCTGGTTTAAAGACTTTTTCTCCCTTCTTGTGTAATATCAGTCTATCTTCTGGAGATGGCAGCATTTCTTGCAGCTGTCAAATAATTCAGTCCAGTCCCTGATTTCACTATTTATTTCTTCTAATCTTTGCACTGTCAGCATTTTTAACTGCATGTTAAACTGCTCATTTGGGATGCTTAGTGTTGTGTGCCCATCTGCTTGGTACAAAGCATATGAATATATTTATACATATATATAAAATATATATGTATAGATAAAGGTGAAGGCATGGCTGACAATAGCTCCTTTCACTTGAGTTCTAGAGATTCCAGTTCCTTTCCTCACAGCTCAGAGCAGACTTCATGCTATGGTAAATTGAATTACTATCAGCCCTGTCTTGCAAGATAAAGTGTCTTTTCCTATCAGTATTGGGTGGAATTTTGGAAAAAGACCAATTTTCTCAAAGCTAGAAAAGGATTTCTGTGAAGACTTGTGGATAACAAAAATCACTAGACCAAAAACTTCTCGAATTTGTGAAACATAGATATTTTATCAGCTGAAAAACACGTGAAAAAAGTAATGTTTTTGTGGTAAGAAGTCAACTTTCTTTTGGAGGGGAGAGGAAAAGAGCAGCTCCACTGCAGACTCTTAGAAATCCTAAGCAAAGCTTTGTGCATTTTGGGCTGATTTTCCTCAGGCTGGACAATGGGAAACCAATGAGAATATGTGTATTGAATATATCAATCATCTGTCACTTGAAAAAACCATGCTTGGGAGCTGCCCTCCTCTTTTCCTGGCCAATACACTCCCCCTGTTCACACCACTGGGGCTGACACCACCTAGATGTGTCTTGTAAAAACTTCATATATTTGATGTTATAATTACAGCTGCTCACACCTTCGCTGGCACAGCCATGCTGGAATCCCAAAGTTCTGCTGAGATGCTGCTATTTCTGCTAAACCGTGTTGACATTTTGGCCAGGATTGAAGGAAACCTTGCCAGTATTCCTGCCTGCTGGTTGCAGGAGACAAAACCCTCAAAGCTTTTCTAAACTCCCCAATTCTTTCCCAACTCCTCCATCAGTTGGTTCACATATAGCCAACTAGCCTTGAATCAGACTTTTCCATGCTCAGAATTCTCAAAATATTAGGAGGATGGACAGATGTTTCCAAGCTGATGTATTCCCCCAAAAAGCCAGGAGGATGGAGATCTATGAACCCTGTAGCTTCAGGACTGTGTCTCCCAAATGGCTGCACACCAAGGCTTGGGATGGTTTGTAACTGGGAAAAGGATGGTTCATACAAGGAAAAAATTCACTCTGATGTCCTGTACTGTATTTTTCAGCCTTCCTTCCTCATCAATGCCAAAACTAGAGTGCTGGATAGAAAGACATCTGGTCTGACCTCACAGGACACCTTGTTTTGTGACCTTATTTAGTTTATGCTGTATCAGAGAGGATCCTGCATTGCCTGGGGAGGGCATGTGGGCCTGATCCGGGGCTCTTCAGAAGGTCCATGGCACAACCAGGCAGTGGAGCTGAACCTGCAGTGGGTGTGAAACACACCTGTGCCAACCCACACACTCTGATCCAGGTCAGGTAACTCAGCCCTGTCCATCAGCAGCAAGGCAGAGACAGGAGAAAACTGAAACTGCACTTGGGAAAACGTTGCAGGAATTGCGGTATCCCCCGAGGAGGTATTTTAATGAGAAATCTCCTGAAAATACTCCTAGAAAACACTTCAGAGACTAGGAATTTTTAAATTAGGACCACACTCCCTATTTACAATCCATTTCTCCTTCCTGCCAATGTAAGAGATTTTAAAGTCAGTGCTAAGCACGTGGAACCAACAGAGCATGTGAAAATAGCTCATGACCAGAACTTCGAAAAGATATAATACATCAGTTAAGGAGAAAATAAACATTTTGGTACTGTTTGCTTTTAAATTGGAATAGAGGTTACTTCTCTTTTGGGTTGAGATGGTCTTCTCTGTTGCTATTTTGTGCTGCAAGTCAAAATGCCTCAAGATTTAATTTGCATTTATTTAAGGGGTGTTAATAAAATTTGGTCAATGAAGTAAAGAAACAGCTAGAAATAAAAGTGACTGAAAAAGGGAAAGCCTATTTTTATTGGAGAAGATCAGTGAGATGCAAAGAAGACAAACACATTATAAGCACTGGGATGCCACTCACTGTTTTGGCATTACTAATTTTGGGATCTCACAGAATTATAAACATGTTTTTCTTCCTCTTTAATGTAATAGCATCCCTTTAAATCTGATACAACAGGGTAGCTCCCTGAGCTTATTGTTGGAATTCACACCATATAATTATGGCAGCTGAATATCTGGATACAAAGATGACTGCAGTAAAATAAAACAGTCAAATTCAAAAAGAGATTGGGGAAAAAAACCCAACACCCTGGGCTGGCATTTGCTCTCATGTACCAAAACAAGGCAAGTATTCTGAGTTTTGAAAGCACTGATATAATTCAGCCTCTGCAGGGATAAAGAGGAGTATTAGGTCCCTACTAAAACCTGTCTGAAGGGCTGTCAAGCTTTATATATTTGAGTATTCACTGATCACCTGGGTTAAGGTGAGGAAGAAACTCAGTCCAGTGCATAGAGAACTGTCAGCAGATTACAGGACCTCTTTTTCCCCCTCTGGAGACATGAGGATCCCCAGGGTCCTTGTTTCAGTGTAGGAATATTCTGATTTTACTGTCCTTTGCAGAGGCCCTCAGTACCTGAAGCAGCTCAGGTAAGCCAAAACATTAAGGATTCAGAAATGCATCAACACGCATTTCTGTGTGAAACTACTTTGCCATCCAGTGAAATCTTAAAACCAAAAATTATCATTTTTTTCAATTCAATATTCATGTTTTCAATATTAAAGTCCAGACAGGGACTCGACACAGCAGTGCCCTGGCTTCTGTCCATGGCAGGGGGGTAGGAACTGGATGATTTTAAAAGCCTCTTCCAAACCAAACAATTCTGTGATTCTAAAATGATTGCCATAAAGGATATTCTGACCAAAACATGCTGTTCTTTGGGCTGTGAAAGCCCATCCAGGGCTTGTCCCAGCTCTCCTGCTCTGGGTGACTCCCACGCATTGAGCAATTGCTGCTTGGCTTGCAAAGGTCAGAGGAGGAAAACACGAGCTAAAAATCAATCATAGCCCAGAACAGCTTTGGCCTGGGCAGCCACATTCCAGCTTCTCTGCCCCTTGAACTTGAGGGCAAGATGGGGAGATTACATAACCTTGAAAAAGAAAAAGGGCCTGGGATGAGATGGATGGAGATTCTTTCTATAGGACAGGAGGGCAATAACGTGGTGCTGCCCACAAGACAGTGTAGGAAAAGGTAATTTGTTTTTTGAGCCTGGAACCCACAATTTTTTCCAGTGCTCATTGCTTTTCCATCCTGCAGGTTTCCCTTGCCTCAGCCATGGCTGGCAGCATCCCTCTTAAACAGTCAGTAAATCCCACCTGGCTCCTGGCACGACTCCATTCAGTCTCTCATCTTTTTGCTGTGCACTCATGATGGAAGTGGACCCTTCCATGCATGCATTGCCTGAAATCAGAGCTGCAGACCATCCCTGCTGTACCCATCCTGAACTGATCTCCAGCTCTCAGAGCAGGGTTGGACCAGGCTGGAGCACAGACAAGGTTCAGGTGCTGCATGCCAGTCAGATGCTGACATCAGCCAGCATCCCTCTGGAGATACAGGCAGCACAAGCAGCACTCCCTGGAGTAAAAGCTCCTTCACAGAGCTGTGACTGTTGTGAATATTTTGTCTCTTCGATTAAATCTTGTTTTTCTTTGCTTTTGGAGTTGTGTCATTTATATTTTCCTCTGTAATCTATCTCCTCCAAATAGGGAATTAATTCCTTTCCTCGCCAGGCAAGGATCCATTCCCAGGATGAACCATCCTGTCAGTCCCAAAGGGGTTAAATATGAATGCCTGGGCTCAATGTCACATCCCCTAAAGCAGTTCCCAGACATTCCTTGTTATGAATTAAATCTGTCTTTAAACAGGTGCCACATCCTGCAGATGAATGGGATGTACCACAGAGGTTGTATTTGTTTCTCCTGACCCTACAGAAGCAGCGAGCCTCTTGCTGAGCAGGTCCTAATCTCAGGCTGAGCAGTGGTTTTTGCCACTAAATCCTGGGGCTGAGAAGGGACTGGGAGCATCCTACCAAAACCCTGGACAAGTGGCCATGAGACAGTGATGCTGCTCTGAATTTGAGCTCAGAGATATCAATCATCTCTCAGGAATGCCTTGAGAAGGTTGGACAGACAAGACAACCTCTCAAACTTCCATCACGCCTTTCTATGCCGTATGTATGCTTTGGTGTCAAACAGATTGTTGTGGCTGCAGAAAAAGCTCTGGAAAGCTAATCAGTAGGTGGTTTGTTGGCATGTAGGACCATGAAAACATATATATATATATTACTTAAATGTCACTTCAGTTCTGGTTTGGAGTCCTAAGCAGGTTTTCAGATGATACTTTGTGCTGCCCCTCTGAACTGCAGTCATCATCACCAGTGTCTGATGCAATTTAACAGTAAATGGGGGCAAAGAATGGCATCATGTTTATTCTCCATAACCAGAGTTTCTTGAGCCACCTTTGATCCAGGCTAGTTGTTGCAGCATAATGCTTCATGGTCCAAGAGGTTCAGGTAACACCAGAGTGGGCACATCTTCAGCCTGGCTGTGGATGTGACCTTTGGACATCCTCAGCCCAGGGTACCAGGACGCAGGTTTTAATAGCAGCTCTCTGCATAACTACCTCAGTCAGTCTTGGATGCTCTATCCCACTCCCAGGTTTGGATGGGGTCCAGATTAAATTTCTGGAGCCACTCCCAAGTGCTTAACCTGAAGATCCCTTCCCTCAGCACCACTTTGTGTTCATACTATTCCCTGACATCTGGCAGACTTAAGCCCTTCACCAAGTATCTGTATTGCACTAAAGCATCCTCAGCCTGAGGAGAAAGGTGACAAATCCTTGTCTTACCTTGGTCTGGAACGTACAGAAGACATGAGTTAGGAATGGGTGTTCCCAAGCTAAGGAGAGGACTCTTTTCTCCACCATTGTACATTCAACATCATCATCCATCAGCACCACGTCCTTCTTCAGGGCTTTCACAGCAAAATATTGGTCTGTGCTCTTCAGCTCGGCGAGGAACACCTAGGGTGGAAACAGCTGCTCAGAAGGAGTGATTCTCTCCCCTCACAGCTGGCAACACGGCCATGTGAGGGTGGGAGCTGAGCTCTGGGGAATTCACCAGGGTAGACCTTCAAAAAAGATTGTGTTTAAGGCCCAGTTCTGCCATTAAGATTGGTAGACTTTGAGTTTATTCCCCACACCCAGAATAGTTTTATGAAGTTGACCCTGGGGAAGGATGAGAAGTTCTTGGTGGTTACAAAAGCAGGGTCCTACATGCCCATATGGACAGGACACATCAGAGAGCCACTTCTGATAACAGAAACCATCCTTATGCAAATGCTCCTGAGATACATTTCCTGTTTTCTGACTTCAAATAACAAAACACAGAGTATTGCTTTGTCACCATTTCAAATGCAAATGCCCTGCACCAGATCCTCAGCAGGTGGACACCGATGTCCACTGGTAGTTAGACTGATCTGTATCAGGTTTGGCTTCCTCGCAGTGAGCAGGTCTGAGCAAACAGGTCAGGGCTTCTCTAAGAATGGGAAAATACACCCTGGTGAAGTTACAACCTCTATCTATTGTTATAGGCAGGGAAAATGAGACATGGAGCAGCAGAGAAGGGTTTTCTAGAGACCATATAGCAAAGAAGTCTCCCCTGGCAGGCAATGCCAATCCAGAACTTCACACTAACAGCCTGCCAACGCTGCTTCCGTGGACTAAATAAATATGTAAGATTCATCAAAGAGGTCTTTGAAGTTGTCTACCAGGCACTATTTACTGAGTAAGCTCAGGCACGTTTTAGCCCTGACAAAAGTTTTATTTACCCTTTTGGCTACTGCTGCATTTCACTTTGTAGCAGCAGACAGAGAGTAGAGCCTAGAGCCTCCCTCTGTCTGTGCAGTGAATGACCAGAAATGCTAACAGTGCTGATGCTGCAGGCACCCTTTTTATCCTTGTTTTTGTGCAGGGCACTGCGCTCTTGGGGAAACTGGGGAACACATCACATTTGTGACACATGTCATAACTTCCAAGAGGCAGGTGGGCAATGCTAAACCTCATGCAGAGGTTGTGGTGGGAGGCTTCTTCAATAATCTGTCCCCCAACTCCCTGGTCCATGCAGAGCTGGAGAGACCCCTCAGGCACTGAGATCTGCACACTCTGTCCCCTCTATGGGGAAGTGAATCTCACTCCAAGCAAATGAGGGCACCAGGAGTGACACCTACACAGGAAACTTGTGGGTGCGTTTTGCTGCAGAAAGACGTGAAATAGCCCATCCTCTGCACACCCACAGGGTGCAGAGAGACACAGATGCTTGCAGGCTTGGAGAGTCCATGTTAGCACAAGGACTAATGCAAAGTACAGAATCTGCTTCAATGGAGGCATTCAAGACTTGACTAGACAAACACCTGAGTAACCTCGTCTCATTAGACCTGTCTTGAGCAGCGGTTTGGATTAGATGACCTCCAGAGATCCTTTCCTTCCAATAAAAGGAACCTTCTATGACATCTATGCTCTTGAGTCCAAGTTAGTCTGGGATGTGGGGTTTGGGGTATTCTGGCTTAGCTCTGGTTCCCATGCAAACTGTAGACATGACACCTTCTAGTGGAAGTTGTCCCTGTCCACGGCAGGGGGATTGGAACTAGATGGTCTTTAACATCCCTTCCAAGCCAAACCATTCTAAGATTCTGTGATTTTCAAGCCGACACAGAAATATTTTAACACTTTAAGAACTGGCTGCAGGAATTGCTCCAGATCACTTAGAAGGCAAAAATCAGCCCTTCATTTAAGGCACACTTTCCACCATGGAAGGATGTGGGGTGTGAGGAATGTGATACATAATGATACTCCTTCTCCTTATGGCTCTGAAAATACAATAATGAGTTCCTCTAAAACTGCTTTATGCAGCTTTGCACTGGCACTGAATAACATGAGTCCGCTTCCAGGGGATAGCTGCAAGAAGGGGAAGCAACCCATAATTCATCATCAAGATTAATGAATCTGCTGAAAACAGGTGGTTCTTGTTTGAAAAGCACAAAGTCTTGGCTGTTACAAGATTCATTTCACGCTCCAGCACAGATTTGAGCTGGGAAAGAGCAGTTATTGTTCCCAGCTGGAGACCTGCTGCTCTGGAGAGGAGATGGGATCCACACTCAACTTCTCAGCTAATGCTTCCACCTCCCTCTGAGTTTGCTCACTAAGCTGGCAGAAGTGGCTGCAGGAAGGGGGACAGCACAGAGATCTTTCCCATCAGCTTTCTGTGGGTGCACAGGACCCATTAACCTGCAGAGAAGGGGAAGTTGCAGATTTACCTGGGGCTTTCTTCTCCTGTCATGGGCAATCATGAGACAGCAACCAATGGGACAGAGAGAAGGACAAGGAAGATCTTTGTCTCAAGCAAGGAGAAGACAGAGTTCAAGATTCAGCCATGCCAGAGCAAGGATTCTTTGAAGGCTTGGATGTTTATCAGCAACAGGGTGGCCAGCAGGACCAGGGCAGTGACCTGTGCTGGGCATTGGTGAGGCCCCACCTTGAATCCTGGGTGCAATTTTGGACTCCTCATAGGAAAGACACTGAGGTGCTGGAGAGTGTCCAGAGAAGGGAACAGAGCTGGGGAAGGGTCTGGAGCACCAGGAGTGGCTGAGGTAGCTGGGGAGCTCAGCCTGGAGAAAAGGAGGCTCGGGGGGACCTTCTTAATCTCACCAATTCCCTGACAGAAGGGGGGAGCCACGTGGAGGTTGGGCTCTGCTCCCAAGGAACAAGTGATAGGACATGAGGAAACTGCCTGAAAAGGTACTGGGGGAAGTTTAGATTAGCTGTCAGGAAAAATTTCTTCACTAAAAGGTTGATCAGGCATTAGAACAGGCTGCTCAGGGCAGTGGTGGAGTCACCATCCCTGCAAGTGTTCAAATGGCATGCAGATGTGGCATTTGGGTTAGGGGTGGGCTTGGGAGTGCTGAGTTAATGATTGGGCCTGATGATCTTAGAGGTCTTTTTTGACCTAAATGTTGACATCTGTGATTCATATTCTTTCCCAAGTGGCCTTCAAACCACAAGCTATTTTGTGCCACCAAAAGCAACATTTAAAGGTAAGCAGTGGTGCCTCAACCCCCAGATACTTACCTTGCCAAAACTGCCCTTCCCCAGCATCTTGTGCAGGACAAAATCTTCAATGGTCAGTTTTAGCTGCACTTGGTGCTCTTGCTGCTCCTGGGACTGTTCTCCCAAGTCTGTCTCTATCACAGACTCCCCCTTCACTGTGCCCTCCACTGGAGTCTCCCAGGAGATGCCTTGTGGCTCTGCAACACACATCAAAGCATACAAATAAACCCCTGGAAACGTGCATAAAATCCCCAGAACACTTAGAGGTATTGTCCTTAGAGATTTCAAAGGGTAGTTCAAACAAATGGAAATGTGGTGGGCATATCTAAGTAAATTGACTCTGCTCCCACCCTACTGTCTCTCCAGAGTAAATGTTACTCCAGTGGAATTCCATCTTCAGTGGCGTTACTTTCCAAACTCCTTCATCTGTCGTTCTGTTTTATGGCAGCCAAACACAACCAAACCCTTAATTTCTGACTACCTGTCTTCTTCAGTCCTTCCTGCTGCTTGTTAATATGATGTTGTCCCATTTCCCCAAGGTCTTTTCAAAATGTTTGCCAAAGCTAGATGAAAAGATGGGACAGCATTTTCATACTGGGTCCCTGCTCTGGATGCGAAGCATTCCAGATCAAGCATTCCAGCTGTCCTGGAGTGGAATCACTCTGAAGCTTTTCAATCACACATTCACTTGAATGTACATGAATTTGTAAGAGATTCTGTCTCTCACTGGATTTATCCTATTGCTGCACTGTTCTAAAATGCTGAACAGCAAGGACACCACTCAGCAGACAAAAAAGTCCACAAGTAAAACAGATGTGAAACCATGTGGGGCTTTACTGGTTCACATCAGCATAACCATTTCTACTTGCAGAAAAAGAAAGAAACTAAGCACAGATGTGGACATAATTTATTTCCCCTTGGGGGCTAAAGGACACACTATTTAATTTATTCGCCTAAACATCTGTTCTTGTAGCATAGTGGGCTGTGACACCTAGATCAGCTCCTGGGTGAGGGAAGTGGGGATCTGTCAACGGTTCTCAAAGCTACTGGAAGTCAACCTCCACCCAAAAATAGGAAACGAGAAAGAAAACTGGCCACAGAGATCAGAAGGACTCCAAATCTTCTGTTTAGAGCTCTGTTTCTCTGTAAAGTCCTAAGATTTTAAAATCTATGAGTCTCAAGTAGGGAATAAGCACGTTATTGGCAGTGAAGGTATGAGATGTGATCAAGCACTAGGTATGAAAGGATGTTTAGGCATTAGCTGAAGGAGTGGGGTTTGTTACCAGAGGCTGGGATGACATGGGGGAAGTGCAGACTGATAAGAGAAAGAACAAGGTTGGGACCCAGGGTATCTGCTGTGCCCAGGTGATGTGGCTGGGAAAAGTTGTGGGCAAACTGGGATCAGAAAGGGCAGAGCTTGGATATTAGAAAGAAGTTATTCACCCAGAGGGTGATTGGGCACTGAACAGGCTCCCCAGGGCAGTGGTCACAGCACCAAGCCTGACAGAGCTCAAGGAGCATTTGGATGATCCTCTCAGGCACAGGGTGTAACTCTTGGGTATGGTCCTTTTCAGGGCCAGGAGTTGGACTCGATGATCCTTGAGGGTCCCTTCTAACTCAGCATATTCTGTGATTCTGTGGTTCTCTCTTCGCTCTGGGCCGGAGAGATGCGTGAAAGATTCACTGGCTAATAAATTCCCCATCCTTGTCCCCTCCAACTAACCACATACCAACTGAAACATTAACAGAGCTGCCACCCCTTATCACCAGGGGGAATTACCTTTTTTCCCTGTTGTAGATGCGGGCAGTGCCTGCAGTGGTGTTACATCCTTCACTGGAACTGGGAACCCAATTTCAAGGGGCCCATCCCTGGAGATCTGTTCAGTGTCACGCTGACAGCGAGCCTGGAGAACAGGAAACAGCAAATTACTTTTGAGCCAAATGTCATGTTCTGAGCTCGTAAATGTGGCTTCTTGAGTGTGGGACTCAGAGAAGCCAAGATATGAAAGACGTCTTTGCTTATGAGAAGAGCATCTCAAGACTTAAATTATTTACCTGCTGAGTGCTCTCTATCATTGCCAGAGCTTCAGCCATTAGCTTCTGGTTAACTCCACAAAGATTTGCTACTTTTGTCTGGCACTTGTGATGGACATTCATGCCACATGCTGAAAAAAAGAACAAGAGGAGTCAGACCAACAAAGGCTGTAAAGGGTTGGGCAGGAACATGTGCTGCTGTTGTCCAAGGGCAGAGAGAAGCCACATAAACAGCTCAAATATCTCATGAGATGGCACTCAGGTAATTTTTTAGCTCTCTATAGAGACTTTTTATATCTTCTTCTGGCCAAAGGTTGCATTTCCACATCCATCAGCCTTTGCAGGTAGAGGCTACCAAAACTCTACAGTCCATCAGCTCAGAGATAAACCATAATCACAGAACAGGATCTCCCCAGATATGTAGGATTATGAAGATAGTGAAGTATCTTAGGTATGCCTGATATTGGAAATAGAGCATCATTCATACTAGGGCTGATTTTGGAAGATCAACAGTGTTCTTCGATGTTCTTTGCCTCTTTGGGAAGCAACTCTTCAGCCTTGAGGACCACAGATCTCTCTGTACACAGACAGTTGTCATCCTTCTTGAAGAACGATCTTCTTTGAAGGACAGTCCTGTAGACCACTCCTTCACCACCCTGGATGCCATCTCATACAGGTTGTGCAGAGAAGGGTGGCAAATGAGATTTGGCTTTTCAGATTGCAACCCTTTAAAGACAACGACCCCCTCCCATGCTCAGCTCGTGCCACGTACACCAGGAACTCACCATCACACTTCAGCCCTTGCCGTGCAAGGCCCCAGAGGAGCGTCCCACAGTGCTCACAGAAAGTTGGGCTCTTGTAGTTGTAGACTTTGAAGCGGTGAGGCATGTCAATCTTGAACCTCTCTTTGTGGAACTGCAAGACAAAAGCATGTCAGTCTTGAACCTCTCTCTGTGGAACTACAGATAAAGGCATGTCAATCTTGAACCTCTCTTTGTGGAACTGCAAGACAAAAGTTGTGTTGGCAATTGACTCCTCTACACCTCAGCTCCGCATGAAAAACCAAACTTGCACCACAGGATGTCTACTGCCTTTTTATCCTTTATCCAGAAGAAACTATCTATAACTATGATTCAGGCACACAAAGCCAAATTTTGATATATAATTACTGCAATTCAGTTATTAATTAGGGAGGTGGGTAATTTCATCCCTGGGCTTAATTTATCTGACCAAAGAACTGCTTGCCTCTCATCTACACGCCCAGATTCCCCTAAAGCTCAGTGGCAAAACATTGGTACTTCTAAAAATAATTCATCTCATCCTGAAATGGATGTCTACATTTGTTGTCATGATACACTCCTTGGAAAAGCCTCTTTTTCTTCTTTTAGTACATAGAGAGGGAAAGGTGATGACAAAGTTGGATACATGGAGATGTCAGAAGACAAGTGAGATGAATCTCATCTCTAAGAACTGCAGGAGAACAGGAGCCAGGGTGGGACTGAGAGCAAACAGAAGTTGTAGGATACAAAAAAAAAGGGAATAGTCCTATCGAGAGTTTAAGTTCTAGTTTTGCCTACCAAAAAGTAAAGGTTGAATAAGTTAATAGGAGAAAAATAAAGCAAATTATAGCAGATATGTTACATCTTCCACTGGCTGCTTGGAAATCTCAGATAACGCAGACTGGGGCACCTGAGTACAAATCTGAAAATTCAGCATGATGTCCTGCCTGAGACTGGATAGCAAAGAGTTTTCCCAGTAAATCCCCACTTCATGTCCATGACCTCCCTCTGAGCTGTACTTTATGCATTAGAAAAATGGCACTTCTGATTCAGCAACCATTTATTCAGCAGCTGCATTTGAGTAAATCATCAGTGGGAAGTAAAGAAACCACTGGGAATGTAAAAAGTAAAGGGCACAGATCAGATCATACAGCTTTTAGTTCACCAGGACCTTTTGCTTCATCAGAAGTTGTTTTACAGAGAGATCTGAAGGACACTCAAGCTTTTTTAAAAGCAACCTAACAATAATAAAAATAATACCTACCATTGTTTCTCTGCTATTGACTGCTGATCCTGTACACTTGGCAATTACTTTATCAATGCACTTCTTATGAATGGCAGCATTGCACTCTGCAACAGCAAGTGTGTCATGGTGTTAATAAGGAAGTTCCTTAAGGAAAGGTTAAGTAAATTATGATAATAAGAAAATGAAAAAATTTCTTACGTCTGCATTGATAGCCTTGTTTATTCAGACCCCTGAAACAAACAGAGAAGTGGTTAATTCTGAGTTGTTTGAAAGTCTCAGTGGAAGAAAGGAGAGCGACATCAATGAAAGAAAGAGAATAAAATCACTTTGCTTTTTATCAGTCTTTGTAATGCTTATTTAATTTCACTGCCTTCATTCAATCTAATGGTGGAGTGATTTGCTGTGGTTTTCACAGCCTTTTCAGCACATATTCACATTCTGAATTTCACAATATCCGCACAGCAAACTGGACTGATGAGAATTGTTTGCGCATTTGGGCAAGCCCCAAAATATTTGTAAATAAACCACTGAAAAATGAAGGGAATTTTCACAATTGGGATTGCAACTACGAACCACATCCTTGAAGTGATGCAATAACTACACATGAGCTGTCAAGGGTCTGACAGCAGGAGTAGAAATAATCACGGAATCATTTAGGTTGGAAAAGACCTTTAAGGTCCTGGAGTCCAACCACTAACCCAGATCTGCCAAGTCCAACACTAAACCAATTTTCCTAAGTGCCCCAGTGACACAAGAACTGGTCCCCAGGATTGAAAGAGAAAAAATACAGATTTATTTTCACTTACCACACAAACTCATGACAGACAGAGCAGAAGGTGGGCTGTGGAAAGAAGGTGGCTGTGAACTCGTGGCACTTGACATTATGGATTTTGGCCTGTTTGATGGCTCCCCTGCGCTGGTGCAAGGAGAAGAAGCCTTCAGTCTCACAGTCAGCCAGGTCTTTTGCATCTGGGGGAAAGGAAACAGCAGATTTATTAGGGGACCTTGTCCTGACCAGGAACCTTGAGAACGTGCAGCTGCCGACATACCAAGTGACTGAAGCTGATGATTCACTCATGGGAATGAATACTTAAAAAATAATTTTATGAAAGCCACATCAGGCTTGTTTGGATGTTTTTTATCTACCATTCCTACACTAAAAAGACTTTAAACTTGGGACTCTGAGCTCCCTTGGATACTCATAATGCTGTTTTTGAAATGTAGACCAGAAATTTCCCAAGAAGAGATAATTCAAACATAAAACTTTTTTTTTAAATTTGCATGGCAATGAAGAACTGTGCCATAAAAAAGATGAAATTACATAAAAACTAATAATTATTTATATATGCACACAAAACACGTGTGTGTGTGTGTATATATATATATACACCAATATATATATAGAGAGAGATAGATATAGATATAGATATATGTGGATATTTAACTGAATCCCTTATGTGAGCATGTACATGTGTGTGAATAAACACACAGGTACATTCTTAGGATATTTTTTTTGGTTATTTTACCATGTCATCATTTGCTTTGCTGTTTGCTGTGTCCATGCCATTATCCACAGTTCACCTTTAAACTTTTCAGAGCAGCAAACACACCAGTTCTGAATTCACATGCACATGTGCACCTATATATGTCCTTGTGTCTACAAATCTGGTATGCACACAGGATCTCATTCTCAGTCTCTGCTTTGTCTCACTCAGGCATTATGCAGCAAGTTACCCAGGTCATGTGTGGAAACTGGCCCCCTGTGTGAGCTGATGCTGATCCTGCTATTTGCAACACAAACACAACTTGCCTTTTCTGTGCTTTGACCTCCTTGGCATCTTATAACACACAAAGAGACAACAGCAGTCTAGTCTATATTAAAGGTAGGAATGGTTAAGAAAATGTCAGAATGGACATTCTACTGTCTGATTTCAGTGCTTCTGTGTCTTATATTCCACTTGGACATCAAACTTTGCAGGTGGGACTTGGTTCCCAGTGAAGACATGTCCCCTGTCCAGGGTGACTAAGCTGCTGACACATCCCTGGAGGTCTAGTTGGAGCAGGCAATGGAGCCCAGTGAATGATTCTGCTCACCTTGCAGCAGAAACCTGCATGTGATCAGATGAATCTACGTTCTTTTCCTCTTTTGCCTGGATTGCTCTTGGACTTAAAAGCTCTGCTAACAAATGAACTCAGGTGTTGTCAACTGTAAATTCTCTCCCAGCCTGCACATCTGCACTATAATGCACATCATGGCACGTCTCACATGCATAGAATTATAGGATCATTTAGGTTGGAAAAGGCCCTTAGATCATCAAGTCCAACCATTAACCCAGCACTGCCAAGGCCACCACTAAACCATGTCCCCAAAGGCCACATCTATATGTCTTTTAAACACCTCCAGGGGTGGTGATTCCACCACTTCCTTGGGCAGCCTGTTCCAGTACTTGACAATCCTTCCAGTGAAGAAATTTTCTCTCATATCCAATCTAAAACCTCCCCTGGTACAACTTGACTCCATCTCCTCTTGTCCTATTGCTTGTTACATGGCAGAAGAGACTGATCCCCACTCAGCTACAGCCTCCTCTGAGGGATTTGTAGAGAGCCAGAAGGTCCTCCCTGAGTCTCCTTTTGTCCAGGCTGAGCCCCCCCAGCTCCCTCAGCCACTTCTCACCAGACTTGTGCTCCAGACCCTTTCCCAGTTCTGTTCCCTTCTCTGGACACGCTCCAGCACCTCAATGTCTTTCTTGTAGTACATAAAGTAGAATTATTTGAGAGGGAACTGGCTTCTGATGTATCTATTCTGTCTTGCTGAGTATAATGGGAAAATCTACCTTTTTTTCAGTGGTAAAACAGCAGAAAACCATCCTTGAAAAACCCAGAACAGTCAATCTTCATCCCCATCACACAATAAAAAGTGCTTTTCTTGAGTTTTCGTTTCAAACAGTTACATTAGTCCTTATGAATCAATCAGTAATAGCACAGGCACTGCTTTTAGTGAAGACATCATGTCAGCCCCACAGAAATGAGAGCCATCAACTAACAAATAAAATCACTTGCCACTTATTTCCAGGAAGTATCTTGCATTCATCAGCATTCGCCCTTGAGGTTTCAGTTCTAGCTGGTTGAGACAAGTGAAAAAAACAAGAAAAAAATACTATTAAACAGTAATTCAAAAAAGGAAAAATCATTTTAGATGACTTCAAGACAGCAATAATTTCAAGATGACACAATCCTTTCAGAAGATTTCAAGCTATCTTCTTTTCCCACTGGGAATTGATGAATACCAATGAATGCTAATTTTTGGGTTGCTCATACCCACGTGGGATAACAAGGCAACTATAGAGAGAAGAGGGTAGATCATCTCGTATCAAACACTCAGAGCAGCATCACAGAAGAGCTAAATGTGACTAAACCACAGAAGATGAAGGCAGGTTTTTAGACACCAGAGCAGGACCAGCACTATATACAGAGAAAACTTGTTCCCAATGGATCCTGCAAGGGGAAAGAGGGAGCACTTCAAAAAACCCAGCCAACTTCAGATGGCTGATGCTGTAATCTTTTAGACACCGAGGTCTGCAAGTCTAACTTCAGCGCAGTCAACGTGCTACAAACTTACTCAGACACACTTTTTGGCCTTTTCACTGGACCTGGAAAATCCCACCTACATGAATCGTTATCTGTAGGTGTCTTTGGAAATTGGAATCCACTTGCCTAGGTGTAAAAGGACCCAAATTCATGGATTTCTTCAGCCTGAGAGCCACAGCAATGCCTTTCCCACCCACCTCCAACAGAGCCTGAGCAGGGTTATCTCTCTGCCTTCCAGGTCAAACAGTGCCCTTGCACAGAAGAGTGAGAAAAAACCTCTCCTCAAGATCCTTGGAGGATGAGACACCTGGGACCACTCTCCCCAGACTGTAACTTATATCAGGGAGTAAGCATAGACATCTGAGGAGATGGTACCAGGCTAGGACACACCAGAACCAGGGTCTCCCAAATCCACTTCACCTCAGCACCCCAGATTATGTGCCCCTCTCCCGCTCTCCAGGCTAGTGGGGTTGGAGTCATATTGAACAGAGGCTTGTAGTTTTAAATTCCATCCCTAAGTATCAAAATTCCTTCAAATTTATGTATTAAAACACAGGATGTTAAGGGTTTGGAATGGACCATAAAGATCACCTAGTCCCAATCCTCCCTGCCATGGGCAGGGACACTTCCCACTAGACCAAGTTGCTCAAGGCTTTATACAACCTAGCCTTGAACACTTCCAGGGTTGAGGCATCCAGAGAAAACCAAATGTGCAAATCTCTACTAAATCTTGAGTTTAGGTCTTGTAAGTGACCAAGGCCTTTGTGACTTTTTTACTCTCTGCTTAACCTAAGCAGTTTATCCTGAGAACTGCCACCAGAAATAAAACAAATGAAAAAAACAATCCAGGATATCAGTTCCTCTCAAAATATCTTTCCATTTCATTGTTACTCATGACTACTGGATATTAGATTTAAAACACTATTATCAAGAACTTTGTTGCTTGGACTGCCAAGGAACACACCCTTACACTTAGCATCCTTATGAAGACTATTACTTCAAATTTACTCCACTCTAACTCCAGTGATTTTAAAGGAGTTCCTACGACATAACTCTGAAGTCAGGCAGCAGTAAACCAGTTTCTTGACATTAGATTAAATTTTTAAAGCAGCTTCCCTGGAGAACATAAAATAGCTCATGTTTAGCCACTCGTATTACCATTTGTTCCCAGTGGGTCTCCTCAGGGAAGATTAATACGTGGGCATGGCTCACCTGAACCAGAATGCTCACTAGCAGAGGGCATGCTTCAACACAGCAGCAGCAGGTGAAATAAATATGCCACGCTCTACTTTTCTGACAGGTCTTTCCCTCAAGTCATACCCAAGTAGACTCAAAACATCACTCCTTGGATGGCAGCCAGTTCCTGCTGCCTTGCTGGTGACAGTCACAGCCTGGCATGGACACAAGGCACTGCCCTACCCCACAGCAGCTCCCCATCACATCCTGCAAGAGAAGATAATGATGCTCACCCATATCTCTGTCTTCCCATTGCTCTTTTTGCACCTCTCAGCCAGCACCTTGAGTTCCACCGTGGTCTCTGAAACCATTTCGGCGCTTTTGTCCTTGACGACGATGTGCATGACCCTGCCGTTGTTGATGTGGGCATCAAAAGTGCTGTTCCAGGGTGGGTACATGGTGGGCTTCTTCTGCACGTACACCTGGCCATTCTCTGTCAAGAGGAAGTGGTTGGGATTGACTGGACCTGCTTCTCATCTGCTCTAAGGCCACCACTCTGGAGCCTGTGAGATAGATCTGTGTTATTGACCCACTCTAAAGTCTCTGTCCTGGCACGGTGTTAGAGTGTCCTAGGGGGTTACGAGGTGAAGTGAAGCCAAGGATGGGATTCACCCCACTTAAATTTAGATGTCTACAATGTGTGTGCCCATGTCTGAGCTGTCTGAACACTGACTTCAACCAGAGCCAGGCAATATAATCAATATAAATCAGTGGACTAAGGGCGGTTCATTTGACCAAATACAGACATATATCTTAGAAAAGGTAATTTCCATCCTTGACTACATCAACCCTGCTGAGGAGACCCCAGCTGAAGACTCCAAGACCATAGATACCCACTTCTAATCATGTGAATCTCATCACAGAAAACCAGCTACGTGGATCTTCTGTCCCCATGCAAAATGAGACAGATCTGCTTAAATGCCCCCCTGCAAAAGTTTTGAGTGCTTACTCAAGGTAAATTCTATATCACAGTTATCCTCTTAAAATTTTCAACCTACCAAGCACTGAAGCTGGAGGAACAAGGGAATTAAAAACAGTTTTGTGATCAGCAGGTCTGCGTGTCCTGTCAGCTAAAGACCCTGTTCCCATATCCAATAATCCCAGCCTTTCCCTCATCCCACCCAGCTGGAAAACAACTTGCAGCTGATAGTCTGGAAGGCAACACATGCTGGGGAAAATCTTTTCCTGGAGGCAAGGACTAATTCAGTTTTGTCCCTCTGCTCAGCTTTGATTTCCACAGGCAGGAACTCCAGGATTTCTGAGGCTTTTACAGCATCTTTAGGACAGACTAAAACTGGTAAACAAACTCCAAAGTTATTGAAAGCAGGAGAGAAGGAGAATAAAGGAAACAGTGAATTCATGATTGTGTAATATTCACCTCAGGAAATGAGAGAATGTTTACTGGAGAAAGCACAAATATCAGGGTTGTGAGATTATAACAAAAATCTCCCTTGAGCATCCTGTACAGGGGAGAAATGACTGCCAAAGCTTCTACATAAATTACACTCACTAGATAGGTTTAGGGTGAGATACAGTTTCCTGAGGAAAGGTGTGCAGGATCCTGGAATTAGCACTGACTTGCCAAAATTTCACCCCACGACCCAACACCTGGCTCTCACAAAGCAGTTTTGCGCTCAGTTCCATCACATAAATGTGATTTAAGCTGCGTTAGGCTCTGACCATCAGCACTGCATTGCAAACTGAGCAGAGATCACAGAATCACCAAGGCTGGAAAAGACCTCCAAGATCACCAAGTCCAAATACCATCTTGCCCACTAAACTGTATCACCAAGTGCCACATCTGTGTTTTGAACACTTTCAGGGATGGTGACTCCACTATATTCCTGAAGAGAAATGATCCAATCCTCAGATCATAAAACTGCTTTTCAACTTTGTCATGTATAGTGTGATGAGCAGTTCTGCAGCTAAATTTTACCCACAAAATCAATTTCCCCAAAGCTCAAAACACCTCAATCTAAGGTGAATCCACCTCTTATCAGTGGGGCTGATTTTACACATATGAAGATCGAGGCAATCACATACTGAGCTCACTGTCTGCAGGCTTAATTCATTCACATCCAGCTTGCAAATACATATTCGACAGACTCTTTCAACAAAACCACAAAAAAATCAGAGATTAAAACGAGACACAAACTTCCCAACATCCTGGAGAACAGAAATCTGAATAAGGACCATTATTTCTTGGCTACATCAGTGAAAACCCACAGATGTGAAACGCAGCACTTGCAAAACGAGTGCTTTCGTTTGCATCGCACTCCAGAACACCAGGCTTAAATAAACAAACCCTGGAATGTGAATGGACTGCCCTCTCTGCGGGATCAGACAGTCACCCCTGGTGTGTCCCCGCTGATGGCTGTGGAATTCTGCCAGGGATTAATCTGACCCTGGGCTCCTGAAAAATAAAGCAGGAACTGTCTTTCCCGGGGAGCAGCTTCCACCGTAGCTGGGAGAGCTTTTCCTGGAGGCTCGCTGAGTTCAAACACGGAGCAGGATCTTTCATGAAGCAAATGTCACCGAGGCAGGTGGCAAAATGGCACCAGGCCAGGTGGCCTGTGAAGGCAGAAGCCACTTTTAAAGGGCAGATTTTTTTATACCTCCAGGGCGCATATGATCTCTGAAAAGTTTTGTCATCAGTAATAAATTGCTGTAACCCTTCTAGGTGTAGGGGGTTGTGGGTTTTTTTAAATTATATCACAAAATACCAAGGTCCCTTTTATAAAATAAGTGAAAATAAGCAAAGCAAAACAAAGCAAAATGTCCAAGATCTTTCCTGAGCTTCTGAAACTCTTTAGGGTGGCGTTGATGTGCCACCCCTGTGTCCAGAGATGATGTGCATTACTCAAAAACCCTGGGGACCTCTATCCCAGTGACTTTTTCACCATGGCTGGTTGACAAGGAACGGCCTTTGGCATGAACTGAAAGTCAGTAAAACTCCTTGTTTTTGGAAACAAAACATATTTATCATCTACCACTGTTCAGTTTGCAAAAAAAAAAAATAAAGTAAGCAAAAAACCACACACACACACTTTGCTAATGCTAAACATAGAATCACAGAATGGTTTGGGCTGGAAGGGACCTTAAAGATCATCAGTTCCACCCTCCTGCCATGGGCAGAGACACCTTCTACTAACCCAGGTTGCTCCAAGCCCTGTCCAACCTGGCCTTGGACACTTCCAGGGATGGGGCAGCCACAGCTTCTCTGGGCAACCTGTGCCAGGACCTGCCCACCCTCACAAGTAAAGAATTTCTTCCTGATATCAAACATGATATATGTAACATGGTATATATCTGATCCATAATAAGACATTGGAAAAGTCAGAGCAAAGTCATCTTCCAAACTGGTTCCAACACAGAGCTTGAAAAGATTTGAGACTGGATCAATCCTGGCTCTGGGACTGGATCAGGCTCTGGCTTTAGGCATGTCCTGCCCTGATCAGCAATCATGTGTCCTAAAGAAATCTTAAAGTCCAAGTGTCAGAGCACAAGGCTGGTGGTCAGGATGGATTGTATCTCTTACCAGCTGTGCAACTGGTCCACTCCTACTCTTTGGTCATGTCAAAATTTTAGCCAAAATTTGCGTATCAGAGAACCAGTGTATTTTTTTTTTTAAATCCCATTACCATTGAGTATCAAGTGCTTTGTGAAACCAGGGACCAGAGAGCACACTGTGAGAAAAAAAATTTTAAAAAGTCATGAAGCTGGGATAAGACACGGTTTAGTGGTGGAACTGTCCTAATGGTTGGATTTGATGATCTCAGAGGTCTTTCCCAACCATAATGATTGTCTGACTCTAGTTCAAACATATTCAGCTAGTGTTTGTCTGGAGACCTTTTACCTTCTCTAAGCCTGTTTGAACATGACAGCCCCTCAGGGTGGTCATGCTGAGAGCATTTCTGGTATGTAGAGTCATGCTTAGCTCTCTGAATGTCACACGTACCTCTGAGTGGACTGTCCACTCAGCAGAGAGCACTGGGCTTTTCTAGGATGTGATTCATCACACTCATTTGGGATGTGTTCCTCAAGCTGAGACGAATCCCACCATGGAAACCCCTGTTTATTCCCCTGGGCTATAATTCACTGATAGTTTAACTGCTCAGACATCAATATCCTTGCAGAAGGCTGGAATTATGGGGCAACTGGATCCCATGGTGGCCTCATCTTTTCTTAGTCACCTTAAGGTAAAGTACACCATCTCCACATTTAAACAGCCTCTCTCAGCAGCCGTTAACACCTCACAAGGGTGGTTCAACCCACCCTAAGAGGGGAGTCTGAGGTGAATCAGTCCCAGAAGGTTCCTGCTGACACTGGTGTGACGAGGAGTTGCCCTCTGGTTGCCCCACCATGCTCTGAGAATAACTAGATGAAATTACACCCCACAAACAGAAATCTTCTAACAACAGAATGCCAGTTTGGGTATATTCAGTCTTCACTAATGGAGAAAAGTTCCCCCAAACACACTTTTTTATTTTCTGGTTGGTAGAGGAATTATGATAATAATAATAACTATAATTATTACAATAATTTAAATATATACAATTATTATAATAATTACAATTACTGCCTCTCACGAGCACAAAAATTATATCCTGTGTTAGTATTTTGTGTCTGAAAACACTTTCAGCTCTGTGTAAGACAAATAAATATAGGTCTGTTCTGACCAAATTGATTTTATTCACTTTTGAACTGACACAGACTTCTATTTGAGTTATGGATTTCAAAGACATCATTAAAGCAAACAGCCAACCCTGCACAGAGCTGAAATAGGTGGTATTTTCAGTTAAAGGTGAGATCTTAGGGTTATCTTATCATGTAGTGGTTTCTTTCCTTTAGAATTTACCAGTCACCACAACTTTCCTAATCATTTAAAATATCATTTAAGTCAAGAAATAATTCAATGTAATAAATGCTGACTCTTTAAACAAACAAACAATCCCAGCAAAATTCTGAATTATTTTAAAATTCTAAAAATTTTTTTTGAACTAATTTAACCTTCTCTGGGGATTAGAGTCATGGACATTCTCAATGAAAAGGGACTTCTGAGTGGATTTAATTTCTTAAAGAATCACAACAGTCAAATTAGGATTTTATCAAAGATTTAACATAAATAACAATCAGTGTTTGGGAATTCTCTAACACTGATGGTCGTCTTCTTCACGATTCTTCAAAAGCAGGATTGAAGAATTTTTCATCCTCTCACTGGGACTATTTTCATGCATAGGACATATAAGAAATGTTTTCCCTATGAGGGCTCATCAGTGTTGGTCCATCAGGAAAACTGTGCAACAATCCCTACATGCCAACAGAGAAAAGTGCTTTGCATGAGGTTTCAGTTTCAAACCTTTTATACAAGACAGCAATTATACAGAGAAAAGACCACACTGGTTAAGTGCCTTTTTTTTTTTTCTTAACTTATGGAAGTATCTGGACCTGTGAGTTCTCCGGAAAAAAATGATAAACATGGACAGCTCTGCCAGGATATTTTAGGACACTCAGATTTCATCTGTCTGGAGTCCCACTGACAAACCAACAACTGCTGATAGAAAAGTGAAACAAAATCCAACTCAGCTCATCTGCTCTGTCACATGCTGGGACCTGTAATGTAGTTGATAATAACCTCAAACTGAAGACATAGATTTGTTTGGTATCATCTTAAAATCAGACTGTCTTGCTGACCATGTCAAGCCCAAACTTGCACTGTGCTGAGACACCAAAAAAGACTTCAAAACCCCCTTATAATAAAGGGGGGTGGGCAGGGGGTTGGAACTAGGGAATATTTAAGGTCTTTTCCAAGCCAAACCATTTTATGGTTCACTCTATGATTTAGCAATGTGTTTGCTACACACAAGAAACAACACAGAAACACATCCACACGACTTATAAAAGCTCACATGCATTTCTAACACTTGTCCACTTACCTGACTCCACGGCTTCTTTCACCATCACAGCACAGTAAGGGTTAATCACCTCCCCCTGGGACGGCAGGTAAGGGCCACTGTCATAGTTAGACAAACCAATACGTAGGAATGGAGACATGACAAGTCCTGTGTCAAACAAAAGACAGGCGACACTTGGGAAAGAGTCTAAAAATTCCCCTGGCTTTAACCAAACTCTTATCTCCGCCGGACAGGGGGATGTTGGCTGTTAGTTATCCATGAGCTGGAGACTCTCTGACTTCCTCCACTGACCAGCAGCACAAGGGAGTGACTGAGCCCTGCTTAACGTGCATAAGGTAACATAACTCAGCTGTGGGCTTAACCGTGGAGCAGAACTCATCCCAGGGCTGGAAAACCCACAGGAGCAGCTCTGAGCACTCAGGACTTGACGCCAACAGTCAGGAATGAGAACAGCAATACACAGAGGCCAAATCAGAGCTTTCCTGGCTGGGATAACTCCTGCTGTAATTCACATTGAGTCACACGTTCAAGAACCCCAATGCCATGGGAATAGAAAGGGTTTTGGGAATACAAGGCTGCTGGAAGCCTGTAAGCTGAATATGAAACTGTGAAATAACTGTGTGCTATTTATATACAGCATGGAAAGGATCTTGGGCATTCAACTGCCTCGGTGCTGACCCCTATTCATAAGTGAAGCTGAAAAGAGAAAAATGCAGCTCGTATGAACCACACTCTATAGGTAGTGAAACAAAAAACCCCACCAATAAAACAGAACCTCGGGGTAATTTTAAGCAGCTGAGAACAGAAACATATAAAATCAAGATGCCAGGAAACACTACAAAACCTTTGGGTTGGTCTTCTTTGTTAGGCTCTTTCAAAGTGTTCTGAGAATAGGTTTAGTGAAACCAGAAATTAGTAACTGCTGTAGTTAGTGCCCATCATGGTGCCATCTGGGCCCAAGAACTGGGATTTACCACCCAGCTTTTGTCTCGACTTCTGAGCTTGTCATTCCTGGCTTCTCTTCCTCTCAGTGGGGAGCAAGGGGCACTTTGAACTCAGCTGCAGATGTTTGAGACTTGGACCACCAGAGTTAAAAGACATCAGTCCTATCACCAGCTGTTATCTGTCAAATACGTTGACAATGACATATTGTTCAATTACAACAGCAAAAAGTTGAATGACTTGTGTTGTGGGATGTAACCCAAGTATCTCCTTTTTACACATTAAAATTGCTCTATCCCAAGGGCAGCTTCTCCAGCCTCACACAGATCCAGATTCTGCTGGGAATAGCAGTTTCTTACCTGTAAATGGTATTTTCCTGACTGACAAGTTCAGTGTCTGAGAGGGGCTTCTCTTTTCACCACAGTTGTGGACAACATGGAAAGGATTTTCTCAGCTGAAGAAATGAGGAAAACTGCTCCTCTGGCTGGGCTGACTTTAAAACTTGACTCTCTGTTCAAGGAGACAGGAGGCAAGACCATCAAGGAGAGAGGAAAACTGGAGAAACCAAGATGTAGCCCTTTTTTTGAGTGTCTTCTCTCTTACCCAACAGAGTGGAGTGATGAGTTTCCATCAGCCTCTTGTAGAAAAGTCTGGGGCGACTGTAAAACTCGGAACAACTTTGTGTCAGTGCATGGCCAGGTGGCAGCAGGTTGTTGTTCCAGTTGTATCCTGGATATGCTGGGATTTTCCCCTTCTTCCTGCTTTAGAAAATGAATACAAACAGCTACATTTAGTGCTGGGACTGAAACATCAGCTCTTCTGACCTGAATATTCACAAACATTGAGCACTCACATTCCAACACTTCCCAACACAGGTGGCCCATGCAGCCAGCTGTAGGTGTTCTCTCATAGAGATTTTGGCTTTCCAGGAGGTTTCCCTAAATTTGCCACCCTACATAAGGACAATCTATCCAATAAACCACTCAGGTTGTCTCTCTTTCCCATTGGAGCTCCTGGGTATGTTAGCTAACAACCAGGCTGAGTTTCCAGGAAAACAGCAAAGAGTCATAAACCCTCTTGCACGCTGCACTTAGAAGAGAAGAAAACCATCCAGGTGTCTGGGGAAGAGAGGATGGGACTAAAGAAGGGAAAAAAAATAAGTGTGCCTCATGGCTACTGTGCCTCCCTAGGAATGACAGGTCGTGGACCTCTGTAAGACCTAGTTCTGATGAGATCCTTCAAGCTATTAAATCTCAAAAATTCTCTTCATTGCATCAGATCTAAAAGATTTATGCTGGGACTTCACATAAACCAGTTTATCGTATGAGATGCTCTGCAGCCATCAGCAAATAGGTGAGAATTTTCCACCCAGCTGCAGAGCACGTGGGTTTGGCACAGCCAGTGTTAGCACTGGCAAACCAGCAGCTGCCCATATAAACCTTGAAAAGGCAGGCTAAAGCTTGCTGAAATCAGAGTTTACTGCTGTACCAGCCCCATGTGAGCACTCTGCCCTGGGGTGAATTTCTTCCCCCTGTCCCATAAATCAGACAGATAACTGGTTTCCTGCTTCTCTCTCACTGTCTTTCCTGAAACCACCTTGGCTTTGGCCCAAACATCTGTTTTCCAGGTCCTATCTCCAGCTTTTGCCACTACAGGACTGCTGCTTGGCTGGTATCCACAGCCATAAACAATTAAGGAACAACATAGCTCAGCTCCAGCATGGCTCACTGTAATAGCAGCAGTTTAATTTAACACTGGAAACAGCTGCAGTGGATAAGGAGAGTTCTGCTTAATTTCCCAGTGGAAAGGATAGTATAAGGTATCTGAAAACTAAGGATGAAATTCAGCTTTCCATAAGAGGCCACCTGCAACCTCTCCTCCAATAAAACATTAAACACAGTGGGATTTGGGTTCAGCAATACTGCACCCAACTTTGCTGGCACAGGGCAGCTTTGCCCTCTCTGGAGAAGAACACAACATATGGGAATAATTCCCAAATGATATTAGGAAGTAATAAACTCCTTAATATCCTTAATCAATTATGGTTAAGGAGAAAGAAGCAAGCTCCTGCTCTCAGTGAGCCGAAGATCTGAGTGGAGGACAGCTGCCTTTGGTGAGACTTATGCTTTTGCCTCTCATTAAATGAAAATGGATGCTTGTATGACACAGTAAAGATGGTAACTGACTGAATCAGGGCCAGCTGAGAGGGGAAATATTTCAGGATTTGAGATGCTGCTTTCCTAATACCATCAAACTCATTTTCTTGGGTCAGAAGGAATATTACCAGCTGTATCTCCTTTTTGAGGCAAAACTCTGCTTGCAAAATGAGTTCATAATCTCAGGATCAGCATCACCAAGAGGGAAAGGAACCAGGAGTTATAGCTGAAGGGTATGAACTTTTCTTCACCCCCTGCAAAGCATCTCCCAGCCAAAAAGGCAGGTCCTGACCCTGCCGAGATCTCTTTGAATAGCTGGTGGAAAACTGCACGTGAGCATAACACACCTCAAGGCCTTCCTGCAGATTTTGAGAGCAACCCTGAACACCAGCAGTGATGGCTGGAGTCCCTCTCTGTTCTCTGACTCCACATATCCCACAGACCACACAGTAGGGAAGAGGGATCTAAATAACACCCTTGAGTGACTCATTTTGGGTGCTCGTAGCAGCTGTTATCTCAAAGAAAATCAAACCAGCCTGTTGGTGGGGGAGGAAGTTCAGAACCTCTCTAGGTGCCACCCAACATTTCTCAGACTTTCCTTTTACAAGGATGTGGATCAAAGCAGGAGGAGGAAAAGGAGGGGAATTTCCATAGTCATTTAATTTTTCCTCTCTCCATGGTCAGCCACCCCATCTGCAATATCTCTCAAAGGCGTTGGAGGGAGAGGGTGAGGACAGGCAGGATCAGCAGCCTCTGATGGGATTGATACAATACCAGACTCAGTAAGAGTCCCCCTAAACTTCAAGAAACATCTTGATTTCAGAACAGAAGTCATGCTCTCCATGCAAACCCTTCATAATTGCTTGTAGACAGGGCAAAGCATTTTTACTGCCACATGGACATGATGCTTGCAGACTTTTCTGGGGGCAAGGCAGGCATGGGAAGTGGGGATTTCTTTTTAAAAGTCTCTCAATTTTGTGATGTGTTTAGAGCAAGTTGTGTGCACTGGTAACAGGGCCTGGTCTCCTACATGCACCCTACAAACACATCTGTCTGGACTCTGCTGAGCTCACAGGTTTCTTTCTGTTGCATTTGTGGTGCCCCAGGCCTATTTTCAGATCCTAAACATGATTTAGCTACAGTGGAATTAATGGAGGTGAACAGATTTACAGCAGTGAAAGGCTGGTGTTCTTCCCACCTGGACAACTGCAGAAAACATCTGCTGGGAATGCCAGTGGTCATTGCACACATCCTTGGGCTCCAGGAAACCTGAACCATCCCAGCAGATACATGTAGAGCTGGGTCTTAAAAACAAGGAATTTGTGCTTTGCTATGCTTAGGTCTCCACACAACTATTGTTTAACCTGCCCTAGATGCAACCTATGTCCAAGGAGATGGTTCAGCTTTCCACCCCACGTCAGGTTCCCAATCTCATCCAGCACAGCCCTGTGACTAGGTAGGATTTGGGATCAGGGCACGGATTTCTCCAAAAACAACCCTTCTCTTTTTTTTATCTCTCCTTGACAAGTGAGTTTGCAGCTGTATCCATCCCCTGATCTGACTGACCCAGCACAGATGGGGAGGTCTTTCCTAAGCAGGAATGATGTGAGGGATGGTATGTAGCAACTGCATTTGGGTTGGGATAAAGAGACTGCGGAATCACAGCCTCGCTGCTGGTGGAGAGATTAAGGATGGATTCACATGAATACACAGAGACAACTGCAGTGCACATATGGGCTATCACCCCAGCTCCCAGAATATCCAGTAAAGAGATATAAGCACTTGTATGGGTGCATTACCCCCTCCTAAAGATATTTTAAATAGTTAAAGCCAAGCCCATCCTGGAATTGCTGTTTCCCCACTGTGTTTACATCTGCCACAAAGATGGCCAAGATCAGTCCTATCACTGATGTTCTGATATCCAGTGAAAAAGTCCCAGATTTTAGGGTTTGGTCCAGGAGCAGATGCATTCATGTCTAACAGTTATGACGGCTTGGAAAGAGAGTGAAATACAGTGGGGTCAGGACCCCACACCAAAAACAACCACTCTGAAATTCACTCTAGAAATGGAAAGAGGGTCAGATGCCCAGGAACAGCACTTTTTAATTTGCTCATGACGAGGAGACAAATTCTTATAGCAAAAGTACAATCTCTCTCATATATGTCTTTTGTTTTCCAGTAGACAATGTGAATTTATCTCCCTTTGGAAAGGAGAAGCTTTTAGAGCTGAAAGCCTTGTTATTTGTGCAAGCTGGAAAGAGAAGCAGAGCAGCCCCACCAAATCCCTATTTGGAATAAACCCCTGCAGGTGTTGTCCCTGAAGCTTGGTCAAACCCTTTTTTCTTCACATTTAATGCATTTTTGTCATAGCTGGTCCTGAAACAAAGCAAACTTGCTCACTGGTCCCACTGGAAAAATACCCAACTACTCAGTTTCCTCCCCTTTGTAAATATTTTTGTGTGTGTGTATTTTTGCGACCCAGATTATTAAAAGCAACTTGTCCATTTTGCCTCCTTATTTTCCTGAACAGCTTCTGGTTAATTTATTTTACTGTATCACTTCATTTGTGCAGCACTTGGGCCACACAAGCTCTACAGAAATTATGCTCGTTTATTTATAATTTTAAATACTAACTTCTCTTTTCAAGTTTTAGTTGTTTTCTAACACAGGCCAAACTAGAAGTGACTGTGCCTTGTTTATCACACACTGCACAAAGAGCTTTTCAGTGTAAGGAGGGAAACAAAAATACCTTGAACTGAGGTGCAGCTACAATGTGTCCTTTCCTTTAGCTTTTTATTCATTAGCACAGCAATTTCTGTATTTCTGGAAGATTTTGGTACTAGTTCACAGATTCCTTGCTGTGGTCTTTTGGGGGGTTTTGGTGCTTTGTTTTTTTTAAGGACACAGGTGGTGTATTCCTCGAATACTCAGGATGGTTGTTAATGCACTGAATTTCCTGCACCTATTTTCTGCTTTCTTTCCCTTAAAAAGAAAGTCCCAAGGAGGGGGACAGGACCAGAATGGGGCATATGAACATCCTTCCTTCTTCAGGCACAGTTTCATGATATGATTAAGCTCATTTAGCAGTAGAGGTATTTAATGTCTTTGCTTAATCCAGAAATCTGCTAAAGGTATTTGGACCCTGAATTACTGAAATGTTGGTCTGAAAAAGAGCATTTCACTCCCCCCTCTGCCACCCAGCAGACTGTCTACATCCTCCCTGATAGATCTGTCTGGCCATCTGTCAGGAATGAAGCTTCTTGTGCACCTGCTGTTACCACACACTCCTCAAAAAAGTGGGCAAACCTGTCACAAGAGAAGCCTCAGATTATAACTGGAGCCCACACCAGACACCCAAACCTTATTCCTGCGTGACACAAAAGCCTTTGGAGATGTAGGCTCTGGATGGGGCTTGGTCTAGTGGAAGGTGTCCTTGTCCCTGGCAGGAGGGGTTGGAACAACATGATCTTTAAGGTCCTTTCCAACCCAAACCATTCTGTGATTCTATGTATCTCAGGAAACTAATTTCTATATGGGACTGTCCTGTGTTTCTCCAGAGCTTGCACTGTTATTTAAGGACAATTAGTGTTTTCTCCTCACTCCTCTCAGCACTGGACATTTCTCATCAGGCTCAGGAGACAGGAACTCCAAAAAGAAGCCTGACTGCCTGGTAATTCATTTTAGGCATGCCAACAGCACAAGCTGCCTCCTCCTTCCCCTGAAATCCTCACAGGAAGGAAGTCTGCAGGAATCTCTGCCCCCATGAGCACCTGGCCCAGCTCACATTTTACAGTGAACAGCACCACAGATATCTCAGATAATTCAGCCTTCTCCACAGCCTTGCAGCTTCATGTTTGTTCTGCTAAATACCTTAAAAGCAGAAATATTTCTTGTGCACAGCAGAAGTTGGGAGACCTACAGCTTCTGCCTCCATTCCCTGCTCCATCAACGAAAATCACCCTCAATTATTATATATTTTGTTTGTTTCCATCAGTCTCAGGGGTCCCTTCTGCAAGTACCACATCTGTGCTCTCTCTTGTCAACACCATCACAACTCCAGCTTCTATGTCTTTCCCACTCCCAATGCCACTTACCTAAATAAACTCTCATATATCATTTCCTCTTTTTTAGTCAAACTCAATTTAAAATTACACTTCTATTTAAATAAAGAAGCTCTGGTTCCAGTTAGGCTGAAAGCCCTCTTCCCATTTTTAGTCTGGTGTCCTACTCTCAGTGTCAGAGCTTCAGATCAGCTCCTGAGAGACATTCAGTCTCCATTTCTTCATAACCTTCCACTTCACTCGCCATTTAGTTCACATCAACTTTATCATTTCTCCACCCATTTCTTTCTCTGCTTCTGCCCTCAATTATTTCCCTGACTGGGAGGGATAGAGGACACACAGTGGGTGGAATATTGAAATACAAAACACAGAGAAAATAAAGTGCTGAGAATCAAGTTTTGGGGTTTTATCATTATTGTTGTTTTAGTTGTGAATTTAATTGTTGGGTTTTTTGTTTGTTTGGGTTTTTTTTTTGTATCACTATCTGTCTACTTAAGCAAACCTTCGTGAGTTCACCCTCACACAATGAGAAAAGCTAAGCCATGAGCATGCAGACAATATCTGCTTCTCTTCTGCCCAAAACTCACACTGTTTCTCTACTAACTATCCCCATCTCCCGCTGTTCCCTAAGCTCAGGAGGCAGCACAGAGCTTCATGTGAGGCAAATGAATCTTCAGTCCACCCACCTCAGTACTAGTGTAGCTCACAGTCCCCAGGAACCACACAGGGATCACCTCAGCATCACTCTCCCAGCTCAGCCAAGCAAGGCAGAGCAAAAGGAAGATGTGTTGCCCGTCCACCACACACCCCTGGCCAGAGAAAAGCTCAGTTACACACTCAGATGTCCAGGTACCCTCACAAAATCCCAAACAGGGACCAGCTCAAAGGCTGTGTCACCTCTGGATGACAGTTTGAGTTACAGCCATAGCAGCATTTGCAAAGATTCAACAAGTGGCTGTTTATTTTATGTTTATTTTATAAACAGATGATTTTATGTAGTGATAGGACAATGAGGAACTCCTTTAGGCTGAAAGAGAGAAGGTTTATTTTGGATATTAGGAAGAAAATCTTCCCTGCGGAGGTGATGAGGCCCTGGCACAGGTTGCCGAGAGAAACTGTGAATGTCCCATCCCTGAAAATGTTCAAGGCCAGGCTGGATGGGGCTTGGAGCAACCTGGGATAGTGAAAGGTGTCCCTGCTCATGGCAGGGTTGGAACGAGATGATCTTCCATCCAACATCCCTTCCAACCCAAACCATTCTGGGATTCTATGATTTGATTTTAGACAAATGAAGTCCCTTTACTATGACCGCAAAAGGAAGGTTTGACTAAAGAAATTAAGACATTGCTTAGCTCTAGAAATGACAAAGGTTATAATCAGTTACCCTCCCTTCCTCATTCCTCCCAAAAGGAAGAAAGACCCTTTTTCTAAGGACATATCTGTGTCTAACATAGAACTGCAGAGCTAGAGGGGCTGTGGAAGTGGGAGTTGTACCACGAAGAAACGTAATGTCGGCTATTAAGATTTCAGGATGCAGAGATGGCATTCCCTGAAGAATTGAATTTAGAGACTCATATCACCCCTGGGTTCCAAAGCTCATTCAGTTAACACCACATCCTCCTTGTCTAACATGCCAGTGACCCTCTGTCTATGCCTCATCCACCTCCACATTCTCCCTCTGAGTGATTACCAAGAGAGGTCCATGAGTGCATTGGGCTGTAGCTGGTGATGCTTCTATTAATAGGGTCCTCTGCCTAAAGAAGACCACATTCCCCAGGAATCACCCTAGAGTAACTTCTCCCACAGAGATGGATCCACCTCCTGATCCTGACACACTGGAGGCCCCTTCCTCCCCTCTTTACCCAAAGAAACCAATTCCTGACTCTTAACTTTAGAAATTCACTCTCCTACCTACTCCATGCCATTTGCGTATGGACTATTCACCCCAGGCCACCTTCATAAAGAGCAGAAAGAAAGAGACCTGCTGGGTTTTCAATTTCCATTATCTCCATGTAGCTGACTAAAATGGGTCAAATGCCTGGTGACCTCAAATGCCTCTTTCTCCCCATAGCTGATGGAAGCCAGGCAGCTGGTTCAGGCAGAGATGTCTGTCTGGCATTTCAGCATCTGAGGGAACTGGGGATGGTTCCCAGATGGGGCGTCTCACCTGCCTGAAGTTGGTTAAATTCAGATCTACTTAAGGGTCTTTCTTCTGCATCAAGACATCGATGAACTAACACGTGTATTGCTGATAGAGACACATAAGATGAGTGCTCTTGTCTACAGCTTTGCCAAAGCACAACACACTCTGAATCAAAGTGCACTGAAACCTTTATTTACTTTCTATCAGCTTGGAATCTGGTCTACAAATAAAGCAGAAACACAATGTTAATGAATACAAACTGCAAAAACTGATGTAAGTTGTATAATTGAATTTTCTAATGATGAGATTTGGTAAAAGCACCATCCGTTCCAATGTCACTGGAAACTACATTGCTGAGAATAACCCACTTTGAAGGGAAGGACAGGGAGAAACAGAGCTGTTTTCAGGAGTCCTTCTCTATTTCGTTCGCTCAAACATTTTAAAAACAATGTCTGTAGTTGTCCTCACACCCTGCCCTTGTATGAGGGGGAGGAGGGCAGGGGAGATAAAAACGGAAGCTGGAGGATGCACATTCTTTACTATTTCACCAATGTTATAAATCAAAACATAAATAGCAAGTGTTACTGTAAGGGTGGGAGGGGGAAACCTGGGTAAATTCAGCTCTCAACACGTGCACAGTCCTTCAAGACAAATAACAGTGACTCCCACAACAGCATTTGTCTCTCTGGTTTCTGTAGATAAGTAGGGTACGACCTTGTCTAAATCCCATTCACAAGTCAGAACAGATCTCCATAAGCCTCAGCTGCTCTTTCTGTTCTCTGCATATCAGCCCCAAAATGACTCCCCTTTCTCTCAGATTCTTCACCCACTACAACTCTCTCTTGTGCTGCTGATTTACATGAGAAAGAGAAGTAGCCTCACCAGCAAAATCAAATGATCACATCAAAAACCTCCTCAGAAGAATAATCTTGGATCCAAGGGAAAAATTAACCATATGTAAGTTTAATTTTGAAACAAATTGGAAGGTAAACTTCTGCTCCCAATGCACTTGCAGGAGTCTGGAGGCTCATGGGGATTTATGGCATTAGGTGACCCCAAAGCCTGGTCTCTTTGTGAATGTGACAGCCATCCTGTTGCTGGCTGTGGTGTCCCTGAGTAGCCCTCTGGATTGTTATCTGCTATTTACAAAATCACAGGGTCATTAGAAGACCAAGTTAAGTTAGGACTTCACTTGTACCAAGGCAAAGGTGCAACAAGCCTGCAGGGCTCAGGAAAGTTACTCCAGCCTAACCTGAGTGTGTTTGACCTCCTTCCCCATGCCTGGGAAGCGTTCAAGGCCAGGTTGGATGGGGCTCTGAGCAGCCTGATCTAGTGAAAAGTGTCCCTGCCCATGGCAGAGAGTTGGAAGTGGATGGGCTTTAAGATCCCTTCCAACCCAAACCATTCTGGGATTCAACAATGCTATGACAATCCTAGCAACTAGCTGCCACTAGCAATTCTCTCTGTCTTTTTCTTTAAACTGGACAGCTTATTTAGGTTACAGATTAAATCTGGCCACTCAGATAGAGTCAATTAGCCCAGATGAGGCTGCTGCTGGTGTGTGTTTGAGGCCAAAGAAAGAACTGGCTCCAAACTGTTGAGTTATTGCATCAGTGAGGACAGACAGAACAAAGTATTCACTACCAAAGCAAGAAAAACCTTACTGTCAGTCCAAAGTTAGGAGTACATTTGTCAGGAGGGTTCTTTTCCCACAAAACCCAGCATAACTTCACAGAACAATGAGTCAGCCAAAGCCCTACAGCCATTCTGCTTTGAGAATACATCCTCTTTCACCCTCAGTCCCTGCATCCCTGAGATGAGCTGCATTAAATCCACACTCTCAGCACTCTCAGCAAATGTGTGCATTTACAGTGGTGTTGGGATGGACTGGGTTTGTTTGCTTTTCCAGAAAACATGTGGTGCAATGACATAGGAGGCAGGAATTGCACTTCCTGGCCTGGGTGGGCGGCTGCTCTGCAAGGAAATATCCCAGCGTGAGACAGAAGAGGAATCTATGTTTGACTTAGAGCTATTGTTTGGGTTTTAAGTTGTCCTGGATCCTTCAAATGCCTCATACTTCACAGAATCATCCAATGGTTTGGGTTGAAAAGCACCTTAAAGACCATCTAGTTCCAATCTCTCTTCTACTAGACAAGGTTGCTCACGTACACCACACTGACCCCCTGGCTGCTTCATCAGTGATAACTTCACCACCAAAGCCCTTCAGTACAATGTTTAAAACCTAAACACAGCTGAATCTCTACCTTAACCCTTCACCTTTCTGCAGTACTAGCTGTCCCCAGCCCCTCACACACCTGTCACCATATATTTGTCTATCTTCTACCCACCTCATTATAACCAGTGCCTTCTCAGGTTTTTCTGTCTCCTCAGGCTTTTTCCTGCCCCAGACTGATGTCCTGATGAAGTCTAACCTACCTCCTCAGCTCAGTGATCCACTGCTGCAGCCACATTGACATCTCCCATGCCACTACCAGCATCTGGAATAACCTTTTCAAACAAGTTTCAAACATAATTTTCCTTCCTTTCTAAATGATAAAATCTTCCATGTGCAGCACGTGGTGAGCCAGTGCTTTTTGTTGCCATAGAAAGCTCTGTTAAACATATCTGATAAAGAATCACTTTTTCAACTAAAAATATGCATATTTTCTGAGGAAAAGTGATATGTTTTCCTCTAGGGTCTGAAATGTTTTGATACAGCCCACCTATCATAATGACTCATGGAAACTATAGATAAAGTTCCCTCATATCCTCATTCTATTGCCATGGACACTGGGGATGGAGCCAACACCTTTCTGCACCACGTGAAGAAGTCACGTTGCATCTTGGAAGCACCAGGAAAAAACTGAGTGGAAATACATGTATCATCTTTAACTAAATTCCTACAATACACAACAACAGCATTCAAAATAGGAAAACCTTTGTTGTGGACCAAAATATTCCCATGAAGAAACTTAAAACCCCTGAACGTTTTTTGGAAAGGAAAACACCTTTATTTTTCTTGTCCTCTAAAGCCAATAACCCTGAGTCTTCTAGTTGAGACCCTCCTCTTCTAACACCTTACCTGGGAGCGTGTTGCTATGCCCATGAAGGGCTGTGATCTTGCTACACACAAGGCTGCAGGACTTCTGCCTTCCTTCCATCTCCATCTTTCACCTTTTCTACTTCGACATGTGCCATGGTTTTGCTATTTTTGCTTTTGCTCATTCTTATATACATTGTAAGTGCCTTAGGATCAATTTGTTTTCACACATTCACGTGCTTTCTCATCCTCAGATCTTAGTCGGGGCAGTCATATTTATGGAGACAGTCTTCCTACTGTCATGTTTGCTGATAATTATGATAATTATGACTAAATACAAAAGTTGTTTAATGTCATCTTTGGATTCCTTTACATATCATGGAAGATGTTCCAACAGCCTCCTACAGATGTCATATCAAATACTTTCCTTTAACTGTCAATGGTCTGTCAGCCCTGGATGGAAACTGAAATTTTTGTCATTGTAGATGCTTTGAGACGATTTCAATGCAGCAATACTTTGGTGAATAAATGCATATTTCTCAAAAAAAAAAAGAAAAAGACATAATGTAATTGGTTTTTTCTGCTTTTCTAGTTCATAATCAGTGGGGTGTCAAACACTTGGAGGTTGAAACATTTGGCCATGCAGGAAAACCTTTAAAGGGGACACAGCACCAAGTGCTCATGTAATGAATTGCACCCACGAGCCCTTCCCTAAAATGGTCTCAGCATTAAGATTCCCTTCACTTTCCCAATGAAATGGTAAGTTCAGGAGATGTAATTGAAGTCACAGGAGCAACAGAGTCAGGCTGAGTATGAAACACAGATGGCCATGAGATTCAAAATGTCCCTGTTGTCACTCGTTTATCAACTGAAAATTAATTTGTCTTTTAGGGTTGGTATTTCCTATGCACACAGTCTGACTATATTGTATCCCCAGGAGATGAGTGAGACATTTGTACTTGACAATGACAAGGAAAAGGGAATACACATCCTTTGAATGAATGCCAAGCAAATTAAATGACATAATAATTGAGGCAGTTGTTTACGGAGAAACAATCCAGCCCAAAACAGGTAGAATGTGATGTGGAAATGACCATTCAAAAAACCCATAAAAATATGACATAGAGCTTATCACTTGTACCTCTCAGGTCTCTTTACAGCTCAGATAAATATCAAGAAATTCACTTGAGAGATAACTGGTACCTCCGCAGCTCACATGGCACAGTGGTGAGAGAGACGAGGTACCGTTATGTGAAAGCTGCACCATTTTCTTTTCATCTCACCCCGGGCACATCCTTTACAACTGTACATTTATTCCATTCAGCATTTCTGCCCTAAAGGAGCAGACACAGCCATATTCTTACACACAGGTGGCAATAAAAACATGCCCTAATGGAACAGCACCATTCTGCCCCAGCAAGCTGCTCTGAAGCAATGGTGTTGCTAAAAAGTATGACACAAACCAGAGGAATTATCCACTGCTGAGGCAGCTGGGCATAATTTGAAAAGCAATCTGGGCTCCTTCCACTCACATCACCAAAGTTAATAAATGTTATCTCTGCTGCTGGATGGGATCTGGTTGGTGGTGAGAGATTAAAAACCTCCAACAGGCCTGACAAATAACAATATTAACCCAAACAAGCAACAATGAAGATAAATGACAAAACTGACGCAAAGAAGCAATGATGCAAAAGGCATCACTGGCTACAGAGAAGGGTTTGCAGTTTATGTTGCCTTTGCCAATGTTTTCCTTCCAGCCAGGCCGACAACCAGGAGTCAGATGCGAGTGGAGGCAAACAGAGAACAACACCACGGAATGGAAAACAAACTGTCACTGGTGCTTGCAGGCTGCCTTCCCATGTCAATCACAAACACAATCCTCATGTCACAAACACGATCCTAACATTTCTGTGCACAGAGCACGGGAGCAGCCCTGAGAGGGAGCTGTGCACAATGAGCTGCAGGTACCTCTGACTGCAGGATCAAGGCTCTGGTTGGTCCCATAGATGATTTCACACGTACAGGTTTTGGATGTTTGTACTCCTGTATTGACTTTCTCTTCCCTTTCTATTTTAAGAATTTGTTTTTCAAAGCTTAGGCAAAGAACAACACTCTGCTTACACAAATCCTGGCTTCAGCAAAATGGGAAGCAACAGCAGAATTTGCAGCCAAGTGTTTTAATTTAGATCCACAAATATATACATAAAAAGCCAAGAGCAGAGCAGCCCCACTGACAAAGCCCTGGAAGGTAGTTCGTACATCACCTCCTTCCCAGGCTGCTGCAGAACTCTTTGTAATTAAACCTAGACAATAAGAGAAGAAACCAAAAAGTTGCCATCAGAAATTATATTCATCGTATCACTTCCTTCAGAACAAAAGTGGGAGTATATACACAGACTGAACTGGAAAAGATCCCAAGGAAGAGGACTACAAACTCGGCGGAATGGGAATCTAAGCCACTGCTTTTGTTCCCTCCATCCTTCCTTCCTCACCTCTCCCTCTAAGCCTTTCCTTGGAGCCTCTCCACCTCTGATGGGATAGTGAGGCTGCCTCTGTGAGAAACTCTGAGAGTCAGCCAGGTGACCTTCTTTGAAAGGAAGCACACTCGAGGCAGAACAAAAATAAGTTAGCTCCACCCTGGCAGTGTAATATCCCTCTGCTCACAGTTTCCCCAGCGTAGCAGTGTGACTACAAAACCAGCCTGGGTACAGGGGGCTGCTGAGCTGAAGGATGGAGGTTCAGGAGGGACATCTGAATCTTCAATAGGGTTTTGAGAAAAATCCAAAAAGACACATAGAAGTGGGGAGAAAGACTAACTAAACTCTATGTTGCCCATGCCAGTGCAACTGTGGCATTGTCTTAAAGTAGGGAGTCTTTCGAGTCCAAACCCTCTGCACAGGCTGAGCATTACTTGCTTCACTCATCATGTGTTCTCACAGGGATTGGCCAAAATGTCATGTGAGGAAAATGAGGAGCTCAGCATGGCTCAGGGAGCCTTGGCAAATCATCAAAGTCTCATGGCCAGCCTAGGCACCAAAAAAGAGATGGAGGCAACAACACTGGGATTTGGATTCAACTTTGATGTCAAGTTTAGGCAATGGCAGGCCCATGAACTGCAGGAGGTCATCTGATACTTCCAGCTGAACTCAGCCTTGCTCCACCACAGCCAGGTGGGACAGAACCTCCTTGGAGCAGGTGCTCTTTGCTGGTCCTTCAACTCAGCTCCTAAAGCACATTCCCCAGAAATTCAGAATGCCTGGCAGTCTCAGTGGGGATGTGGAGCCCTTCCTTCAGTAGAACAGAAGGATAAAAAAAGAAACATAAAAAACCACATGTCCAGGGCCTCAAGGACTTGTCTGCTTAAAGATACAAAAGTCTGAACATTGCCCTATTCACTGCAAATAGTTCTGCTTCTCCCCCAGCCTTTTATTTTTTTAACAGCAAGTTCAGTGAAACTTTATCTCTTCCTGCCCTAGTAACCCTATGAAATAATCTGCTGTTAGCATGACTCAATTGAGTGGCTTTCAGCTGCTGAAGTCGGGTTTTTTTTGCTACTGTTCTTTCATCGGTGGAAATTAAAAACCATAGCGAGTAAAAAGCTTTCCCCCCTTGAAAAGTATCACTACTGGAGACTGAAGCACAGCCGAAAAGTTAGTTAATTACCTTGGAGTTGCAAATAAAAAGGATCCGATTACACCCAGAAGCTTAACTTGATTAGCATTCAATGTTCAGGCAGGGAACAATCCAGGTCTCAAGAAGCCGGGCTGGCTCTCGAGTCCCTCCTTCAAAAGGAAATGCAGCTCAAACACTACGGAGCTGAGCAGGGATGGAGGCAGCTCTTTCCTCTTTACCGCTCAAATCTGCTTTCCAACTTATCACAGCTCCTGTTTGTAGAACATTACAAACTCGATCCGATAATTATATACCCAGCTGCTGAGATACAACATCACCTCTAAAACTAGACTTCTATCTGGCTGTCTTATCACATACTGTAACCAAGAAACACCTACAAACCATCACCGAGCCCAGCAGGGGAAAGTATTTTCCCCCTATATTTTCCCCGGTTCGTTCACTTGAAGTTGAATAACACTTTGTTTACAGTAGGTTTTAGTTGTGCTTCTCACTTTCCCCTCTGCCGCATGAAGGTACATGGGAGAAAACAACACTGTTTTTTAAAGTCAGGAAAATGTGATGGTGAAACCACAAACAGTCGCTAAAGGCATCAGGTGTAGAAGCCGAAAGTGACTTAGACTCTTATTAAAATAAATAAATATAGAATAATGAAAAAACAAACAGGATAAATGTCAAGTTGTCAGGTTTAAAATCCCATGACAGAAGGAGAGCCGAGAGCTGGAGCGGAGTGTCCGGGTGCAGTGTAATGCCGACAGCACCAAGTAGTGCCCCAAACTTTTTCGGCGCTGCTGCATCTCCCTCCAGGGGTCCCACCCGGTTCCCAGCAGCCCCCGGCACCTCTCCCTGAAGCGGGACGCCCTGCCTTGCCCGGCCCGGTCCTGCCCATGCATCCCCCAGAGCATCCCCTGAGCATTACCCGCGCAACCCCCCGAGCATGCCCCGACCATCCCCCAAACATCCCTCAGCGCATCCCCCCGAGCATCCCCCGAGCATCCCCCAAACATCCCCCAGTGCATCCCCCGCACATCCCCAAGAGCTTTCCCAGCGCATCCCCTGACTTTCCCCTGAGCATCCCCCGCACACCCCCTGAGCATCCCCTGAGCATCCCCCGCACATCCCCCCGAGCATCCCCAGCGTATCCCCTGACTTTCCGCTGAACATCCCCCGAGCATCCCGCTCCGCTCCCGGAGGTACCTGCTGCCCACGCAGCGCAGCGCGGCTCGGGTCGGCTCCTATCAGCCCGTTTCAGTTCGGATCAGCTCGGTTCGGCTCAGTTCAGCTCGGCTCGGCGCAGCTTCGTTCAGCTGAGC
>WBMV01008461.1:261533-329901 GCA_013396655.1 Campylorhamphus procurvoides
TGGCTTGAGCCTCGTCCCGTCCGGCTCCGCTGAGCTCCGCCCGGCTCGGTTCAACCCGGCTCTTTTGAGCTCCGCCTGGCACAGCCAGCTCAGCTCAGCTCGGCTCGGCTTTGCTCGGCTCTGCTTTACTCGGCTCGGCTTTGCTTTGCCCAGCTCAGCCCGGCTCTGCACTGCCTGCCGCCCCCGCAGGGAAGCAGCGCACCCCGGACCGCCCGTCGCCACCGCCGGGGCTGCCCTAGCCACCTCTTCTTCCTCCTCCTCCTCCTCCTCGGCACCGCCCCGCTGCGTCCCCCTCCCCGCCCTCGGGTCCCCGGGTCTCCTTTCCCCTTTCCTCCCAAAACGTCCCGGTCCCGCGGGGTTGGAGTTGAGCGTCGTGTCCATCCCTGCATAGGACCCTGCCTTAGGATTTGGCGCACGGGTTCCCTCTTGCAGGCAAGGGAAACCGTGGCTGCGATGAAATGCTCATCCGAAATAATGAAATAATTAGGACAAGCTGAATTTTTTTGCAGGATGCAGAACCCTGTGGTCGTGGCTGGCAGGGGAGGTTTGCTGATGGGTGCAGAGGGAATGTCAACAGGGAAGTCTTTCCTCATTCATTTGTCTCATCGTGTTACATTCTGTTCTGTGGGTGGTTGAAACAACTCTCTTCCAGGCAGGTTCAACCTCAGACAAGGTTGTTGTATGAAAGAAAGACAGGTGGAAGTGCTTGGTCCACCCCTCTCAGGGTTTAAGGGTGTCAGAGATGGGTTTTGCCCAGGACATTCCCCAGGAAACCTTCTCAGCTCCACTGGTCCTGTGGCTTCCTCCTGTGCAATCGAATTACAGCCCAGTAGTGTGATGATGGGAGTTCTGGGCATGACGTGGATCTGGAGCAGGACACTGGCCTGGGAACCTGGGAGAGGAGACAGAAGAAGGAAAGAGAACCCCAGAAATGCATGTGCCAAGGGATTTTGGAGAAGACAATGGTAAACCCTCCCATCCTCCAGGACCATGTCAGCTCTGTGAGACTTACTGCTGCCAGCAGACAAATCAATATGATCACAGCTTAAGGCATCCATAGTAAGGAGACCTACAGATGTTCTTATCTCCCCAGCGTATCCATTAAAGACATGAGGCCATGCCCAGGTACCTTCTGTGGCTCCAAAGTCTGGTGAAGAATTTCAAGTAGTGTTTCTCTAAAGGCCAATGCACAATTACAAGTGCAGAATATGACACCCACCAGGCCTTGTAACACCAGTAAAAGATGTTTAGTTTGAGATGACCCAAATGAGGTGTTTAGAAATTTTAGGACCTGTAAATGTTCACTTTGAACAGGCTGGGATGATTCTTTGAATACCATCATGCTCATTTTGCCCTTGATGCTGATCTCTAAAATGTAAAGTATGCATTAAAATAAAGAAAAGGGAGGCAAGGCAAAGCAAAAGGAAAGGCTGCTGGGATTTTGGAAATCAGGGGAAATGAACTGCTCTCAAAGAGTGGTTCTTCCCTATTTTCTCAAACAATTAGAGCTGACTATAATACCTATTCCTGTTACCAGCAGGAGACAAAAAGGAATTTCATGAGGCAGATGATTTTGCATTTAAATTGCTCACAGCCCATTAACTTACACATCCATCCTTCCTGTCTGCGTCAGAGTCCATTATACTGGCAGTTGATACTGCAAGCATACAGAAGAGACAGATTCTTCCACTCCAAGTGACGGTGAGCTGCAGATAATTAAAACCCTATGTATTCCCAGTTTTCAGCTCCATTGGTTGCTGATGCTGTTGCTAAAATTTGTGCAGGGATGTGATGCTTGGAGGACCATCATATCCACCTGCAGTAAGGCCGAGTGCAAGCTTTGGGCATCTTAGTGGCATATCCCCAGCTGGGTTGCAGCCCCCTGGTCTGTCCCCCATCCCCTGCCCCCTTTTGATATTGCCTCTCTCCACATAGATCAGATTCCATCCCTGGAGGTGTTTAAGACCAGGTTGGATGAAGCTCAGAGTAATCTGGTCTAGTGAAAGGTGTCCCTGCCCATGGCAGGGGTTTGGAAGTAGAGGATCTTTAAGGTCCTTTCCAACCCAAAGCATTCTAGGATTCTGTGATCTGGGGGACAGAGCATGACACACCAGCCAGTTACATGAGGATCACTTTGCCTATAGGAAATTTTGCAGATGTGCAAATCTTTAGGCTCAGGATTAGTTTCCACGTATCACACACCAAACAGGCCACTTAGCTCCAAATTGGCAGAAAAAGGTGTCAGCCTGTGTCCTCCCCCAGAAAATCATTTGACTGTGCAACTATAAGGCCTCAGATCAGGAAAACTTGGCAAGACAAGCCAAGGATTCCAGCCCCTGCTGCAAGGAAAAATCAACAAGTGCCCTTTATAAAAGAGCATTAACCCCTCTTGTCATTCCAGACCTTTGGTGACAGCTCCACATCTGCCTATCCCAAAAGCGTCCTTCACTGCCCTTCATGTGCAACCTAAACCTTCCTTGCTGGGATTTAAGCCCACTTCTTGTTACGGGCTCCTAGAATCTCAGAATGGCTTGGTTTGGAAAGGATCTTTAAAGGCCATCTAGTCCAAACACCCTGCAATGAGCAGAGACATCTTCCACTGGATCCCATCCACCAGGGATGCAGAGAACAGATTTTCCACTTCTTTTTTCCACAGCAGCTTTTTTTTTTCTTTTTTATTTCATATCTGAAAGCGAAGGCACTGTGGTCTGGGAGGCAGCTGCCATCTTAATTAACCAGACACAGGATAATTACCCAGCTGACACAGAGCTTCCACTGAAACACACACCGACTGCTATATATTGTTATTGTCATTTAACTTGCCTTGTACAACTAATCAGGCATTGCCTTCTACAGCAGATGAGGCCACTCCAGTGGGTGTAGGTATCTGGAAACCAAAAGCCCTTAAAGCTGCATCTTTCTGGTGGAAAATATCACCACAAGCCGTCGTGTTTTCTTTCCTGTCTTTGAAAACCACCCACATTTTCAGTAAAAAAAAAAAAGACCAAACTGATTGAGTGTTTTGCCTGGGCAATGGGCCTTTCTGAGGAGTTTCATTCCCAAAATATTTGCTCTCTCTTGTTTGTTCTTTAACGATAGTTGTTTGCAATTTATTGTCAATTGAAAGAAGGTGTGGAGGGGAAAATGACAAGGGAACATATTTAATAACTGCTGCAAAAGAAAAATATAATATTCCCCTTGGTCTTTGCTTTGAATTCATTGCAAGTCAGTTAATGAGTCAATGCATTTGAAAAATAAAGAAGAAAATATAGCAGGGTACGTTATTTTCAGTTTTTCGCTATTTTTGGTTTTTTCTTTCCCCCCACAAAGGTTTCCATTTCTGCCCAAAGGTGTGCACTGCACGTTACCACAGGGTTTACATTTCAGTCCCTCACAGCAGTCATAAACAGAAGGGCTTAGAAAGGAGCAGAGAAGTCACTTCACCTCTTCTAACATGCAGTGAGTCCAACACCCCCCGAACCACCCGTTCCCATGAGGTGTCTGCCCAGCTGGTTGGTACACATTTCCAGCCCGGGAGTTCCCTGGCTTCCCCAGAAGAGGACAGGAAATGCAGTGAGCAAATCAAACCACTTGCAAAATACTGTGTGTGACGATGCAGATCTCCCAGGCTTCACTAGAAAACCCTTGAGTAATTATGGCAGTATCTTTCTACAGGGTCCAGCCTGATTTTATGTCCTTGGAACAACTTGACTGGAGATATGTGTTGTCCCTTCCAAGTTATGAAGAGAAATAAATCAACTGTGATGCTGGTCCTATCACTGGTGGGGCTGCAGTACCTTTAAACAGTTGTTAGTCTCATAACAAGGATCAACCAAACTGACAGAGCTAAATGTGTTCCCAGTCCATAGAATTTGGCCAGCTATGATTTTATAAAGTTTCAAAGATTTTTCTCAGTCCCTGGTCAGTCATTTTGGGCTATGGTTTGTCAGCAGCATTTGAATTAATCAGCTGAAGTAGATGTATAAAGTGGGCACAGGTTGAGGGAGGCAAAGCCCCTGCCTGCCCTCACCTGCTGGTTCCCAGTGCCTCCTGCCTCCCAGTTCCAGGCTCTGCTTCCTCACTTTGCTGACTCAACCGATCACCTCATCGTGATCTCAGCCAGAGCAACAAAACAGTCTGGATTTAAGAAAAACCAGCAAAGCAAAACTGAAAAAGGAAAACAGAAAAACAAAACCAAACCCCAAATGAAAAAGAAAGGATTACCCTTTGCCTGTAAGAAGCATCATTTTCACAGGAAATGGCTGCGTGAAGGGCTGAGTGATCAGAGCGGTGATGGGGAAGAGGTCAGGTGGATTGTGGAGGGGTGGGAGTGGCTGAAAACCTCCCCATAGCCAAAAAGGTCATGGTGTGTGACCACACGCTCTAGTTGACCCTGCAGAAGAGGTATGTGCTGCTTTGAACCTGCCAGGAAAATGCAAAGTCACTTGTGATTAAAAGCTCCTCTCCCATCCTGGAGAACAGTCCCCCCCATTGCTTGTGTGAAAGAAATACCCCTTCTCTGACTTCTGCACAGAGACCCCATCTCTAGTGATTCTCCCTGAAATGGGGATCATGGAAAGCCAGCCCCAAGCTTGGACTGTTCCTATGCCTGGACATCAGCTGTTGACCACCCTTGGGGACAAACTGCCTGCTTTGGAGGTTGCAGGACCACTGGCACACGTAATCTGCCATTTCTAGCTCCTCTGATAACATCAACTAATTGTACAGGGGTATATGAAACAAAATCAACAGTCAAAAGTCAGCTTAAAAATCAGAGAGTCACAGAATAGTCGATGTGGGAAGGGGACTCTGGAGGTCATCCTGTCCAACCTCTGCTCTGCCACACAGACCTGATTGCTCAGGACCATGTCCGGAGACCTTTTGAATGTCTTCAAGGATGGAGAGTCCACAAGCTCTTTGAGCAACCAAATTTTGTTATCTATTTATATATCCCCTGTATTTACTGTCTTGCCAGTCAAAAGACCTTTTAGTTTAAATTCATTTGGGATAAGCAGAAATCATTGGCCAGGGAGGTCACAGAGGTTAAAAGATCAGCAAGATTTCAAGCATGCTCATGTTTCTTTTTATAACCCTCATTGGTATTGAGCACAGAAATTTGTACCCCTCTAGAGGTAATTCTAAAGGCAAGATGACTGCGAGGCTGATTTCTTTTTTTTAATTTATTTTTTAATACAGTTTTGGATCAGGATGTCTGGGTTTTGAGCCTTGCTACTGAGAATTCACACCATGGTGTTCTCCCACGGCTGAGGTCTGTACCAACATTTAAACTGCAGCATAACTGAAATGTGAAATAAATATCACATCTGGAAGATGCTGATGAAGCTTGTTGAGGTGGGACAGATGTTCTCCTTGGAGACACAGGCACCTCCTTCAAACTAATAGCTGGTAAGGGCTCTTGAATTTGACCTGGTGATGTACTCACAGCAGGTTTGGAACGTCCTCCCAGGAATCCAAAAAATTTTTCATTTTTATTATTATCATCTGTGCAGTTTCAGCAGACACACAGTTAAAATAGTTTGCCAGAAACAGCAGTAAGACACCTTCACACTAATAAAAATGTATATCTTAAATGACTGCTGTGTCATACAATGGTGAGGAGCTGAGAGGTTTTGCCTGATACCTTTGTTTCTGAGTTCTGTTCTGCAGAAAGTCAAAGCGGTTTATCACTAATATTGCAGAAGTGCTGAGTGTCCAGTATTGAAACTCCTTGTGCTGGGTCCCAAAAGGGACCAACTCCTACAGCAAATAGACAGTCTGGATGGGGAAAGTCCAACAGAACTTGTTGTTTGAGGCACGACAGAGGTTTTCACATCTGCTACATTAATATCTTCTAGTTTTTAATATATTTATCCTTACTGTGAACTAAAAAGGAACAGCCTTCCCTCTTTTATAGACAAGGGATTGAAGCCTAGAGACACAAAAGGGCAATGTCTGGCTCTTGGGTCAACAGTCGCACATCCCACATTATGAGTCCCCAGACACCTTGTTCCAAGGTGTCTTTCACACTTGGACATGTCTGGGAGGCATGTGGTGAGAACTGACAGGTCAGCCTGGCAGGGGAGAAGATGGAGACTTGTCTTGTTGTCTTTCCTGAGGCATGGCATGAGTTAATCATAAAATCATGGAATCATGAAATCATAGAATGGTTTGGGGTGGAAGAGACCTTAAGGATCATACAGTTCCAACTCCCTGCCATGGGCAGGGCCACCTTCCACTAAACCATGTTGCTCAAAGCCCCTTCCAACTGGCCTTGAACACTTCCAGGGATGGGAAAGCTACACTTGGCAACCTGTGCCAGTGTCTAACTACCCTGTATGTAAGGAATGATGGAAGCTGCTCTGGGTGATGAGGACTTAGGCAAAGCAAGAGCTGATTTAGCATGGGCAAAACTCCAGGAACTGCAGTAGGAGCTGGTAGATACACACATAGGCACTGGTGAAGAGGTAAGCACCACACAGACGCCTTCACCAAGTTGATATTAGATGCTCATTAGGGGTTGTCACGACCTCAGTAGTGCTTTTTCCAAGAAAGGGTTTGAAAGAAGTCATCAGTGGCTTAGGAAAAGGGGCTGTGAAATTGAGACCCTAATTCAGTCCACTCTGCCTCCCTCCCAACCCAACCCTGAGCATTCCCTTGCTACTCCTGCTACTCCACTGTGTGCTGAGGCACCTCCTCGGTGCTGCAAAATGAGCTCTGATCTGCTCCTGTGCTTGGTTTGCCAGTGTCACCTCCCAGCTGGGACCACCCACCCAAGTCCCAGCAGTTTCTGTATGTTTCACCTGTCCTCTGTAACCTCCCTGTGAGCAGGTGTGAGCCAAAAATGACCTGTGAAGGTCCTTGTTTTATTTCTCTGAATTCTCTCTGTGTTTCTCACCTGAGCTCACCTGTTAATTCTTGTGAGCTGGTCTATTTACGAGAAGCAAGGACATCAGCAGACAGTATTGTTTCCCAGTGAAATTTTGCTAATACTGAATGGTTCATTTGGGTGCCGAGGTGTGTGCACTCCTAAATTTCCCAGAAATCATTCTCTGCTGCAGAATTAACATAAGCTGGGGTGAGCAGAGGCTGCTGATAGTAACATTTCAAACCTGACCTCCGTGTGGTGAATATTCTGGGTGAAGGGTGGGTTTGCTGGCTTGCTTTCTTTTAGTGGTTAAGGTGAAAGGTCAAAACACTTTGTTGTCAGTGCTATGAAAGTGCCTGATGTGAGCGCATTTACCATCAGGGCTGGCTGATGGAAACACACCAGGGGCTGAGTAAGGGAACCATTGTCACGTTATTGTCACACATTTTTAATTGCTTCTGTAATTCTGCATTAATTGATTCTGTGATTCTCCATTGACAAGGTGGTGTTTGGTCATAGATTGGACTCGGTGTTCTCAGGGGTCTTTTCCAATTTAATTGATTCTGGGAGTCTGTGATCTTTTCTATTATGGCCATAAAATTCTCCAAATGATGATTTTCCACAGTAACCTCTGTTCCCTGGAAGGCACTGAGTGTCCAGGATACTTTTTCCATCAGTGAGCTCAGCTTTGGGACACTCAGCAAGAGACACGACGGACTCAATTTTCAGCAGCATGGAAAGGAACAAAATTAGATGGTGTCAAATCTGTCAGCTTCCCTGTGAAAACCAAGTGCCCTCAGGCCACTTCTGGCAGCCAGGAGAGCTGGTCCTCAGAGGTAGATGATCCACAGGTCTCAACTAGGATCAGGAGGAGGTACTTGGAGCAATGTCCTGAGCAAATGGAACTTTAAGAAGGTATCTGAAAGTAAGGTAAGCAACAACTCTCTCTTACTGACACTGGTTACAGCCAGCTGGTCATAATCTATTTAGATACCCAAGTGTGTGAGGCATTGCTTTGCTAGCAGTAGAAATGGGATTTCAGCAAAAGAAGAAATAAAAGGGGCATCCCCCAGTATTTTGTGGCTGTGGCTTGGCTGTGTGCTCACTGCTCATTACTAGTGTCGTACTCCATCAACCCCTTAAATACACAACTCAGCTTGGTGTGACCCTCATGTCCACCGTGGTCAAGGGGTATGGCATGGTGGACAGAAGCACCAAAATCTCCACACTCATGTTAGAAGATCAGAGGAGAAAAAAGGGAAAGAAATTAAGGACAGATTAGTGCTGTAGCAGGTGACCTTCAGTACCCTGTCTAAGCCATGAAGTGTGAGAAGAGGATAGAGGGCTGTGAGGGAGGGACAGGCAGAGCTCACGTACAGCACGGGGATGCTTTGGGGCAGCACATGGAGAGGACACTTCTGGTGGGGAGGTGTGAACACAGAGGATGTTGCCTCACTTGGGCTGGTTTCGGGGATGCCGGTGCTGCTGCCTCACAGCACGGTGAAGAAACACCCGAGCTCAGTTGAAACAAGCTCCTGTAGCTATTTCAAGGAGCTGCTCTGTGACAGTACAGATATGGGGGAGGAAGGGCTGAAGGGAGTATCTGTGCATTAGATCACAGTCTTTGTGTACTGTACTTGCCACTACAGCAATGACAATGCAGCTCTGGGATAACCTAAAAACTGGCTTTGAGTCTTCTGAATCCCTGGCAGGAAATTCCTCCTGGGCTGCTTCACTGAAAGTTGGACTTGATGGTCTTGGAGGTCTTTTCCAGCCTTAATGATTCTATGTCCTTCAGTGCCCTTGCTGTGTGTTGGTAACAAATGAAAGCCATGCTACTACATCGTGCTCTAGTCACATTTTTGGAGAAAGTCAGAACCTGAGTTGTGAAAAGACCCCAGAACATCTCTCCTGTAGGATATCTCCTACCTGTGCTCCAAGCACCTTACACATTTACCCCAAATGCCCAGTCCTGAAGCATCCATCTATTATTAAAAGTAGGTCATCACAGTGTCAGCTCAGGCTATTTTGTCTCTGGTGGATTTGATCACTTTGCTTTCCAGACAGTGACAAACATGACTGTACATGAATAATTTTTTACCTCCAGCATTGTCTGCTTCTTAGAGAGAGCTCTTAGAGAGGATTAGGTGGCTGGGAGCCTGCTCAGCAGTGCTGCTAACCAGAAAAGAAACAAAAGATGGAGAGCAAAAGCAAAACTACAATTAATTTTCTACCTTCTGGTCCCAAGCGGCTGATCTATGATTTCCTTCAGGATATAAAAGAAAAAGCTCAAACATGCCCTGAAATTAAATGACTCTATTATAGAGGATCCCCCACACAGGAGGCGAGTCCAGCACTGCAGTTGTACTTGAAGGCTTAAGTGGGACTTCAGTGATAAGGAGGCTTTGTGTTTTATCTTTCTGTACAGCCTTGCAGATTTGGACTTAATCTGGGTGTGTTGTAAGGCATCAAGGTGCTGTAACACTAAATGCCTCAGTAGTAACAACTGAAACCAGTAATTCTTTCCATTGGTGCCTCTGGTTTGCACTGAATGCTCGTGTAATTTCTAAGCACTCTTCCATGCACAGTGGCATTAGTCAAAAGTCCTTTTCCAGGTGAGGGAATTCAGGGCTCTGCTTTGTAGGAGCAGAAGGGACTTAAATCTCTTGAAGTCCCAGAGTGCAAAAGGCTGAAGAACCAGAGGAACTGTGCAGTGACAAAAATGGTTCTGAAAGGTCACCGCACATAACTGAGAAAGTCAGGTCCTACCCACCAGCCTTGGGAGTCACAGGGGCTTGTTTAGTATTCATTGTGGGCTTTCCCTAAAAGTCAGTGAACGTTTAAAAATGTCACTGCACAAACTCTTAATTCATGTTATTTCTTAGGCCATTGCATGTTCAGTAACAGGGAATCGACTCCACCTTGCAATTGGAAGGTCGTGAGGAACACAGCGCCCTGACTTTTTGTAATGTCAGTACACTTAGCACTGAGAGTGGAGACCATGCATCTGGTTTTATAATTTCATTCCAGTAATGTCCCTCTCTTCCCCCAGTTCTTTTTGATTTGAATCTTTAAGCTCTTTGGGACAACTGCCACTCATACATGTGCTAGCATGATAGCTTTTCACCATGGTCTGTATCAAGGCTTTAGTGAATTAAAAATGCTAAATAACACCTGTGATGCTAAGGTCGTAGATACTTCCTTCAGGAGTTATGTTTTGGCTTCTGAAATTCATGTAGAATTTCACTTCCATGATGAACAGCCAGTCTAATTCAGATCCAGCTTGTCAAGAAGGTGAGGTCACAAAAAGTTCATTGATTTGGGAAGGGTTGTCCTTATTTAAACCACAGCAGGCACATCTCCAATCATTTCAGAAGGCTGGATCAATAGGAATACTTGCATGAGTTTAATTCAGTGTCAGTGAAAGGGGTTATTTCTTTTGAATTTGGGGACAGAAGGATTGTGCTGGAATCAAAAGTTACATGGACTGGTCTGTGTTTGAGGTTTACTAAGAGGGTAGCAGAAGATGCAGGTTAAGAGCTTAATTTAAGAGTAAAAAACATGCTTTTTAAGAGTCAGAAAACTAAATAGTGAAACCATTGTGCCTTAATCTAGAAGCATGCAAATGACAAAACCCAAGATATTTATGCACACAAATCCATATTCATGCACAGGAATCAGGTTGGAAAAATACTTTTACATCATTGAGTCCAACTGTTACCCTAACACTGCCAAGTGGTATCCATGTGTACTCTGCAGAAATATTTAGATGCAGGGCTCTAACAAGGGCATAATCTACATAGGATATCAAAAGATCCTACATATATACACCCCCAGATACCCCAGGGTACCACCACAGGTGTCTGCATCTAAAACCAAGGCAAGGGCCTTGTCACCTGCAGCAGCAGGACAAGCAGGAGGTGACAGCAGCTTAAAGATATAAAAAGAGATGCCCAGATGACAAAGAAGAGCTGCAGTAACACAACAGTCTTGTGTCCCATCTGCCCATGTGAGTATTTATGTATTTGTGTTCTCCACCAGTATCACTATCAGTTCTGCAAATGTTCCATTTGTCCTGCGGTTGGAAGTGAGGGGACAATGCTGTGCAATACCAAGGACATAACTGAGCCAGGGAAGATCTTCCAGGTTGTTATTCCTGTACAGCCTTGTGAAAAAAGTGTGGAAATGGATGGACTGACTCTTCCATGCTTGAATCTTTAATCCTTGCTCCAGTGCCTCAGCACCGTGTCTGAGTCACCAGTCCCTCAGCTGAGAAGAGTGATGGACACAAGGGAAAATGAGAATAATTGCAGAGATGGGCACAGACATGTGCTTATAGAGACTATGTAGAAGACATTTCAGAAGGTTAGCATCTGCTTTTAGGGAGATAATCTAGAAGACGTGGAGCAGGAGGTGGAAAGAATTGACAATTAGAGCCTTATCCCAGGCTGGAGTGGCACAACTGTTTTCTTGCCACTTAAACAGAGTTGATTTAATTTTACTTTTGCTGTTCCTGCTGAGGACTGTGGGGCTGTGGAGGAGGTGGCTGCTCCTGTCTGACCTTCCCAAGTGTCCCCAAACCCAGAACCATAGAAAGGTCTGTATTGGAAGGGACTTTAATCACCATCCAGTTCCAATCCTCTGCCACGGGACAGGGAAACCCTGCCACCAGACCAGATTGCTCCAAGCCTCATCCAACCTGGCTTTGAACCCTTCAAAGGATGGGCAGCTTCTCTGGGCAACCTGTGCCAGGACGTAACCACCCTCACAATAAAGAATTTCTTCCTAATATCTAATTTAAATCTACCCTCTTTCAGTTTAAAGCCATTGTCCCTTTTTCTATCACTACAAGCCCTTGTAAGAAGTCCCTCTCCAGCTTTCTTTCACACCTTATTCTCCAGTTTTTTTGCAGCAGAGATGAGCCTGTCCCTCCAGCTGTCCAAGTAGAGGGCTGTCACTTACCTATGTGTTTGAAGAGTCATACTTATGCTTCCAGACCATTCAGTAGCCACAGCCTGGATATGACCTTCCTACTGCAGCATAAACTTTGAGACATCACTTTTATTATTGCACAGGTCTGTTTGTTTGTTTTCTTCAGGCTGCTCTGCTGATTCCACTGGCCAGAGTTTGTAGCCCTTGTTTAAACAACTTAGAACCTCCCTGTGACCCGTTTGTTCCCTTTGGGCAGGGCCTGTTTTGTGTTTGTGCAATGCTCTGCAGAGTGAAGGGAGAAAGGGGAAGTGATCACTTGTGGCCAAGCACTGGGCACTATAATAAGCAGAGGATGATGGTACATGTGAGGCTGAAAGGAAGGCAGGAAGTGCTCATTTGGAGATGAGTAGTTTTGATTCTAATTCATGTGACTGTGTTGGTCTGGGTTCATGCAGTGGCATCCTAGAGCAGAGACCACACTGAGGGCCACAGCAGAATGGAGATGGATAACCAGGATATCCCAATCTAACCTGCCAGAGACACAGTTAGGTGTCAATCTGTCTTCCAAAGCAGTCTGGTGATCAAACTGCAGACCACAGCAAAACCAAAGGGATCATTTTCATATGTGTACGTGTGAGTGTGACTTTCACTTTGAATCCTTCTGTGCTCAATTGGACCCAGAGAGAAGAATGGAGGAGCCACTGCTCAACCCAGCAGGGCAGATGAAGTGAAAAGTCAAGGTCCTCACCTGAAAATTAAAAGGGGTTTAATGACTGCCTTCTACTGGAGAGCATGCAAGCCACTTCATCAGTATTTTTGGATTGCCACACAACAACGTCATCACAAAATGGTTTGTGTTGGAACTACCTTAAAGATCAGGTAGTTCCAACTCTCCTGCCTTGGGCAGGAACACCTTCCCCTCGATCAGGTTGCTCAGGGCCCCATCCAACCAACCATAATCTGGGACACTCTTGTTTCTGGTAGGTGCCTCAGAGTTTATAATAATTCAGGCAACATCCTTGACATTAGTCAGAGCTAGTTATCATGCAGGGAGTTTCAGTTTCACTGTGATCGGTTTATCTGAATACAAATCTGAACCCTCTGCACATCCTCAGACACAGCTCAGGACACAAAAATACCTTACCACCTAATCATGTTTTTCTCAGATATTTTTTCACTGGCAGGTTGTTGGTTTACTGCTTCCTGGGGTAGAAGGACAGTGATTTGGATTTGCCCTTTGCTGTCATGGATTTGAGTGTCAACATAGTCATCAGGGTCAGTGGGACACATGAACAGCCCTCAGTGCAGCTCCAAAGAGGGATCTCAGACATCCTAAAAGAGCTTTTTCACAGTCTGCATCACTAACTGGAAAGCTGGCAGCTGCTGAAGCTGGACCTGCAAACCCACAAATTTCCTGAACGTGGATTTAGAAATATTTGTGAGATCACATCATTAGTAACTTGGGCTTGGTCACCCCGTGGAGCAGGTTAGCCTGATGTTCAAAAGAAATCATCCCTAAACTCCTAGTGGATGCAACAGCATATGAACAATGCAGCAGGAATTCCCTGTTACAGGTGAAATGAGGCTCCAGCATGTAGTGACATCCCAGAAAATGTATAGGTGAAACTCAGGTATTCAGATTTCATCACTGATGGAAAATTTGTTGCGATATCCTTGATCAAACTCTTGTAAAATCCTCAGACTCCCACCACCCGAAATCTTTGAGCAAATGAGCGGTCTCTTCTCTGGGTGTAGGAAAGTCAACATTTCCAATGTCAATTTGTTACTGGAGTTTGTGGGCAGGTTGTTTGTTTTGATTCACCCAGATGGGAAAAAAATAACAGAATAAAGCTATTGATTTTTAAAGTAATCCTTTCTATCAATATAAAGCTAAGCAGGCTTTGACTTCAAACAACTTATAAAGGTTTGCACACCTCATTTCAAGTATCATGCCATGATCCTGACTCCATACTGCAAGTTGTTTAATTAACAACATTAATCCACTAAGTGATGGCAAAATGTTTAGTAATGATGTCTAACTGGGGCATTGCAAGGAAATTTTGTTGTTTAATTAGGAGATAATTGATGATAGTGCAGGGAGTACGAGGTTATAAAAGGCTTCTGCATGTCAATTGGGTTTGTGCTGAACTTAATACAATAGCTTTTAAATGGCCTATTCAAATTAACTGCCATTATTGCGGCACATGGATTTAACAGTAACCATTATTCACAAAAAAAAAATATATATATATATATAAAAAAAGAGCATTTCTGTAGATCTAGCTAATTAGATGTAGGGATAATGAAATGTACCTGGAAGGAATGGAGAGGTGGTGAATTAACCCATGGAATTAGCCATAGTGATGACACTGACTGAGGAATCAGCTCCATGAGGGACCTTGGACATGGAACTGTGGAGGCTTCATCTTTCTACTGCTGTTAATGTGATTTAGGAACCCAAACACTTCTGTGGATGTGGGCTGTGGAATCATGGTTGTGTCTTTGCTGAGATGGTGATGCCTATCAAAGTCATCTTTTAGCCATTTCCACTATGGAAATAATTTTGGGTGAGCTAAGCCCTCCTAAAATCAGTGACTGTCCCTTCATGAACTTTGAGGGAAGGTCAGTTATTGATCCCTCAAGTGCCTGGAGATTTGGGAAAGGAAGGAGAATCCTGTTAGGCAGAGCCACAGCATTTGATTGTCAATGGGAAAAATACTTGTTACAGGGCTTTGGTGAGCACAAGGAACTCAAGTGATGCCATTTTTTCCTACCACAGTTCAGTGTTTTGGCTTGACTTCCACTCCTCGACCTGGCAGAGCACAGCCACTGTTTGCAGCTTCCCTACAGTTTGCAAAGTCAGAAGAATATATAGGAGTTGAACTGGTGTTACATGAGCTTGGCACCAAAGAACACATAGGAAAAGCAAGTATTTAAACCAATAGCTCAAATCATTACCATGGCATTTCAGTGGATTCAGCTTTGCTAAAGATGAAATTTTGTCAGACCTGCTTTGCCTTGGGTTGACTCAAACAGGTTGGATTTTTCTCCTCTAACTTTAGTTATCTTCCTGTGAGGAGGCTGCTGAAGCTTCATGGTTGTCACTGGAGATCCAGTCAATAGTCAGTGGAATTTAAAGTGCAATTTAATTGACTGAATGTGGACATTTACCTCAGAATGGGATAAACTGCACCATGAACAGCATTGATTGTCTGCCTTCTTGACACATGCAATCAAGCTTAATCCTCCTACCATACAATCTATTTCACCATCTTATTCTCTTTACCACTAGAAAGATGATTTGTCATTAACATGCAATCCAAATCTATCACAATAAGCCTCTGACTTCTTATCGTGTGATGCAGACCTGTAAAATCTATGAGTGTCATTGAGACAACAGGTAAGAGTTGATTGCCTGTGGTCTTTGCTAGCACAAGAACACCAAATTATCATCAAATTATATGAAAGAAATAGGTTCCAACAAACATTCAGATGAAGGTCTTGATGCAGAATGCAAGACCTGTTATTAAGTTATGAAACCTCTCACTGAAGGGTGGTGTGACCTCTGAAAGTTTAGGCAGGTTCACAAAGCACTTAGACAAATACACAGATAAAAATCCATTGAGGGTTATTAAATTCCAGTAGACCCTCTCTGGCTTGGGGAGGTCCTGGAAATACAAATTCCCAGAGTCTGAAAATATCAAAGGAAACCATGTTTGGCCTATTATAATTTTCCTTATTCCAGTAACTCTCAGAGATTGGGCACACTTTTGCCTGCACTGAATTTGTCTTGTCTTGACAGTAAAGTGCTCCAACTCAGTCTCTTTTTCCTTGTAGATGATGTTTTCTTGGCCTCTGAGATCTTTCTTGCCATCCTGTTCTCTTCCATGCCTTTCCTGAAGAGCAGGCTCCAGTCTGGATGTAATCCTCTGTGGGTACCAAGCCAACACCACATACAACGGGGTTTTTTCAGTCTGTAATGTCAACTCCACACCCTAAAGAGCTGTTTCCTTCGGGTATAAATATCTCCTGCGAACAGATGCAGGCTGGTGTAAATCTACGGTATGCAAATCTATGCAATGTAAGAACATCTACTCTGCCAGCTGATGGGGGCGAGGAAAGAGAGGGATTTAGAGCTCTGTGAACTTTCCAGATTAATCCATTCCTGTGAAGATGTGTGTGTCCACCTCCTGTCCTCACCATATACCACCCCATCTCTGGTGCACTGGGACAGAAATGTCAATTATATGGTGGAAGGCCCAGGGGGTGGTTATGGTTCATCTGCAGTCAATTCTTGCAGCTGATAGAGACTTGAGGTATGAACTCCCTCCCCTGATCATTGAATTTATCTGATACCTGTGTCTCCACACCTGACTTGCCTGCTGGGCTCATTACCTGGGGCCTCTGTGTTAGTCTTATTTCTACTTTTTCTTCTGATCTTTTATTCAGCAAGATCACCAGCCTGGAGCTCTTGACAGTTCATGAGGTGTAAGATCTAGATCCAAACTCGAATTTTTAGGCTTGAGGCCATTTTCTAGTTATGAGACAAATGTTATTTGCATATACCACCTTGTTTAAAAATGGTATGATCCTCTGAATTAGCATAGGTCTAATGAGCAACATTATTTCAGGTGACTATCTAATAATTGTACATTTTACAGCAGATATGTTCCAACAAATACCCTCTATAGAAGCACTTCCTTCCAGTGCTTCTGAAATCCTTTAGTGGGTGGAATTTGATTAGAAACAAAAAGTCTATAAAATATGCAAAGGTTAAAGCAGACAGTTGTTTCGAGGTATTTTCAGATCTGAACATCTTGATCTTTGTGATAATTTGTATTCAGACATGCTATGTTTACTAAAGGAAAGCTTAAAATAAAGGTTAGTAAAATACTTCACTTCAGGGACAAGCTGGCTGGCTGGGAGGTGCCAGGCTGCTCTTTAACTTTTCTCGGCATTTACAGGCTTATCACTTGTTGGATTGCACTTAAATGTCACATTCTCAGCAGAAAGTGGAGATGATTTTGTAGCAGGGGGCCCGGACTTTGAGGGTGCCAGACTGTTGCTCTGTTGTAGGTGTCTAGTGCAGTTTTAGATGTGCCTGAGTATCATGCTCAGCTTCCAGCCAGGCACCCAGGAAGGCACAGGTCCTGTGTTGCCAACCTTCTCTGGGTGTCTCAGGTACCCTGGGCATCTCAGATGGCTCCAGGCGTCATCCAGGTCCTGCCTCTTCCTCCTAAGAATTCAATTTATTAATGATGGCTCTAGCAGCATTCTATTGAAATAAAGATAGCAATTAAAGCATGATCCTCATTGAAATTGTCATCTCTAGGTGTTTCCTCACACTTTTTGTTTTAATTCTGCAGCACCCTGTCATCACTAGTTTTCAGAGTTGACAGGCTTGGAAGGGAATGATACAAACTCCCTCTTTGATGCTTGTTGAATATGCAGAATATGGCTTGGGTTCATGTGTCCCTCACACCTTCTCATCTTAAGCCTGCAGTTAGAAATAAGATTTTTTTTTCAGGTACAAATCAAAATCTTGCAGCACAATTTTCCTGGAAGGCAAAAAAATTCATTGACCAAATCTCTGACATCCAAACCAAGCTCCTAACCATGTCTGGTGAAGATAACATCCCGTCTTCTTTTGCGTTTTTACCCTGATCTTTCATGATTAGCCTCCTCCCACATTCTTGTCAGGCACACTGGCTTCCTCCTCTCCACAAGAGTCGACTGGCCTCCCTCCCCTTCAAAGAAATGAATATTTGATGTTGGTGGGGGAATTGCTTTAGACAGGGGAAGCTGTGGGCTCTCCAGATACTGGCAGGCTACACGAGAGCTGCTGAAAGGGGGTTTTGGGGCTTCTTCCCTGTAACCACCCTTTGCACCCCTGTCCCATGAAAGCAGAGATGGCAATAGTGTGGCTTAAGTTGCTGCACAGCAGGATGATGTGGGGGATAAAGCACCCAGCTCAGAGAATTTGGGGTCTTCTTCGCTTGAACAGCACAGAGCAAGATCCCTGCTTCAGTTTCGTCCTTTCCCACAGAAGGAGAATGAATCACTGGGGTGGGTTATTTCAGAGGTGGCAGTAGAAAGAAGTCACAGAATCACAGAACCTGCTGAGTGGGAAAGGACCCACAAAGATCATCGAGTCCAGCCCTTATCCCTGCACAGAACCATCCCCAAGAGTCCCACCCTGTGCCTGAGAGCATCATCCAAATGATTCCTGATCTCTGTCAGCCTCTGTGCTGTGTCCACTGCCCTGGGGAGCCTGTTCAGTGCCCAATCACCCTCTGGGTAAAGAACCTTTATCTAATATCCAACCCAAACCTCCCGTGACACAACTTCAGGCCATTCCTTCAAGTCCTGTCCCTGGTCACCACAGGAGAGATCAGTGCCTGCCCCTCCTCTTCCCTAATGAATTCCCTGTGGATTTGCTGCAGGGGTCTGGTTTCTTTCACCCACTTGTAGGACCCAAGCAGCAGCAAAGAGCTTTCACCTGTGTGGATTCTCCAAGGTCTAATAAGGGTTGTGATTGCAACTACAACCTTTGTAGGTGGGGATGGGTCTCCATCTCCCATAGATGGTGTCTTTCTGTGAAACATGAAACACTCAGAGCCCTCAGTCTGATGTTCAGACTGCCCCAAAGGTACAGAGCAAGGGACAGACAAAGGATATGGCTTCACAAACCCTGTTGCTGTGTGGAATGAGGGGGGGACATGGCTCCAAGCACATGCTCCAGAGGAATTATTGCCCTGTAAGTTTGGGACACAGCACAGAACATTCCTCAGCCATGTCCAACACTGAGATAAATCCCAGACCTGCCGTTACAGGCCAGGAAAAATCAGATCAAACTGAGAAATTTAATTATTATAATGAATTGCTTCCACTGCTGCAGGATTACAGGTCCCCATATGGGACTGAGAGGAAAAGCAGCTGCCCAGGTCCATTGGTCTGTCTGGAGGAAGCAAAATGTTTGCATGGCCAAAATGTAGCACACATAGAAGTGCCTGGAAACACAGGAAAATAATGTTTGAAAAATACTGGTGCTTTGGAAGAAGGATCTGGGAGTCAACTCCATCATCTAAAGGGAGTCTTCAGATAACAGTAGGGGAATAAAAGACATTTTGGTTTGATGTTCGACACGGGAAAACCATTTAGGAGAGGGACAGAAGTGTGATAGACATTTCTTGTACTCCCTCAGCTGCCTCTTCAGCCTGGAAGAGAGTCCAAGGTTATTTAATTGTTCCTCCTCAGGCTGCTCTTCAACACTTTTTTATCAGCTTTGTCATCTTTCTCTGCACCTTCCTTGAGATGTAAAGCAAAGCTCTCTCCTTCATGTTTTTTCACAAGAGAGTAAATACAAGACCTGAAAGACATATTTACAGAGAAATCCTCCTTAATGTATTATTCATTTGACTTTTTAATAGGAGCGTTTCTGCAGCCCTGATGCCCTGAGGATTTTAGTAACACAAGGTTTGTAGAGAGAGGTAATGTTTTTATTAGAGCAATGGATGGATTTGAAGAGGACAAAAAATACCAAGTTTTGGACATATTTTCTAGTTTTGGCTGGGATAGAGTTAATTTTTTTTTCATAGTAGCTGGTACAGGGCTGTATTTTGGATTTAGGATGACATGAACTGATAACACACTGATGGTTTAGTTGGTCCTGAGCAGCGCTTGCACTAAGTCAGGACTTTTCAGCTTCTCATACTGCCCTGCTGGCGAGGAGGATGGGGGGCCCAAGGAGTTGGGAGGTGACACAGCCAGCACAGGTGACCCAGAACTGACCCAAGGGGTATTCCAGACCGTACAGCATCATGCTGAATAATAAAACTGGGGGCAGTTGTCCAGTGAGGTGGCATCTGCTGCTTGGACATTTTCTGGGCATTAGTGAGTGGTGGCAATTGCATAGTTCAGCATTTGTTTAGTATATTATTGTTTTTGTTGTTGCTATTATGGTTATCATTATCATTATTATTTTACCTTCCTTTTCCAGTCCTATTATATTGTCTTTTGTCTTAACCATTAATTTACCTTGTTTTCTGATTCTGTCCCCCCTCCTTCTGAGGGTGAGTGAGCGAGGAGCTCTGTGCTGTCCAGCTGCCTGCTGGACTAAACCACAACAACACAGAAGCCCAACTTAAAAGTCTTTTGCAGAAAGGTTTTTGTGAGTAGAACCTTATCTATATTTCATCTTCTATGTGGAGTCCTACAAGATTTGACATATTTCCCCAACATTTCTTTTTCCATTTTTTTTTCTTTTAGAAAGAGAAAAGAACACAACTGAGAAGCTCAATGCAAAGGTTCAAAGATGTGCAGTGCTTTTGACTGCCAAGCTAATTAACCTCACAGTCCTGTCAATACAAGCTGCTGGGGAGATATATGTCTTTCATTGACAGGCTAATATATTTTGGGTTGCCCTCAACCTATTTTCATGGACTTACTCTACCAGAGAAATTGCCTACATCAAAAGAAATGCCCATTTGAAAATTTAGACCAATTTCACTTGGTTGATTCCACTTTGCACCTTCAACAGTATCACAGTGGCATCCTTGTGCTGACAAACTTTAGACCTGTGCCTCTGCATTATTAAGTATTAAGGCTGATGAGCATGTTGTACACTAAGCATGTCATGTTGGAAGGTAAGCAAATGGAATTACCTGTATTTTAAAACACCATATATAAAGACAAAAGGTCCACAGTACATGAATCTGATTAAAGTGCACATTCCTTGATAATAAGTTTACACTTACACTTTTTTCTGATGTTTGGGATGAATTGTCATACTTTATCCTCCAAAAATCAACTGTTCCAATTTGATAGTTTTTTCCTTACATGAGCACCAACTTAATAATTCAAGACATTTTCCACCACACTCTCATATGCTTTGGGCTTTCAAATATTACATTATTTTTGAAGTGAGAGGTTGTGGAAGTGTTCAAGACCGGTTTGGATGGGACTTGAAGCAACTTGGTCCAGCAGCAGTTGTCCCTGCCCAGGGCAGGGGGTTGGAACTAGATGATCTTGAAGATCACTTCCAATCCAAACCATTCTGTGATTCTATGATTATAAACCTTTCAGAAATTAAAAATCCCATCTGATTTTACTGCCCTCCCCCACAGCTTTCACTACAGAGATGCTGAATAGGTAATATCAGTGTGTAGAGATTCTTTCTCATGGGAAAAGAATAAAGGAGCCGTTTGCGAAGGTCAGCAGACGGCTGCTGTAAGATAAACAATCTTGCAGCCCTGAGAACTTCGATGAGGTCATGTAGTAACTCGCCTTCTGATTATAACCAATAGGTGATTGTTATGTGTGTGCTGTGCCAATGTGCTTAAGGCACGTCTTGTCTGAAATACTATAAGTATAGAACTGTCTTTAATAAAGTTGGAGTCTTGCTGTAACTCATATTGAGTCGTCTGCATCCTTCCTGGGCCCGAGAACCTTCTTTAAATGGTGACCCCTGGACGTGGAAAACTGCGGAACGGTGACCGGTACCTTATCAGTGCAAAGGACTGACTCCACAGGATCAGGATCAGTCTTGCCATTCATTCCACCAACTCTGCTCCAGGGATGAGAAGATCTGATGGAAACAAAGCAACAGGAAGGAAGAGATGGCAAGATCTGAAACAGAGCACAATACTCAGCTGGATGCTCTGTGGCTTTTCCAGGGCTGCTGCAGAAAATCAGGCTTGGTGGCTGCAATTCCCCTGGGTTTCTGTGAGTTCCCGAATCATCCTCACATATTAAATTAAGCAAAACAAAACAAGGAAACAGGAACTAAGAGGAAACCAAAGTATGAGGGAAATGCTTTCAACCAAAGCTTAGTTTGTGACTTGAACATTAAAAATACATCCAGGCTGGATGCAATGGACAAATCCCACTGAGTACAGACTTCAGGAGAAGGGAAAACTGATATTTCAATGCAGATTGGGAAGGCTGAACCATTTGGAGTCAATCTCTCCTTGACTGCAGTGAGTCCCAGGTGGGCTCCAAGGTTTTTTGAGAGGATAGTAACAAGGATCAGGGTGTAGGGAACATGGTCATGGCAAAGCCATTGAGGTTGTTTAGGTCAAGAAAAGTGAGCAGCAAAACAACAATAAGAAAAACAGCAATAACCACAATAATAACATAATAAGAATAATAATACCTTGGCAAGAATATTAATACAAAAATACCTGTAAATTCTGCAACTGAGAAATCATATTGAGCTTCTTACTTTATATTATTAATTTAGATGTTGAAAGAGCTTTTTAATCCTATGACTACATTGGAAAAGTTTTCATGAGGAAGGGATGGGAACTTCAGTATTTCTCTTTTCAAAATAAAGTTTATTATAAAATGTTATAAATGTAATAAAGTGTTATATGACAAACATTTCTTGGGTAGGACTAATGTTGCCTTATAATAGAGGGATGGAGTGGATAATCCATTAGGCTCCTACCAACTCCCTCTTGTAAAGGTTCCTCCTCTTTCCAGCCTTTTGGATATTGTACTGCTAATGAGAATCATCTGCCTTTTGGGACTGTTAAAATGAAATTAAAGATCTGTGAATATTTTGGTTTGGGTTCTTAGGTAGTGATTTCCTGTGTCTGCTGTGCAATTATCTCATCAAAAATCATGTGGTCAGATCCAGCTCCCTCATGTCCTCAGCTCAGCCTGAAGAATCATGAGCAAGGATGATCAGAGAGAGACTAATTTTATTTTGTTGTAAATAAGTTGAATTTTGCTTAGTAGACACACAAATCAGCTCCGTAGTTTAGCCCAGCTTGCTTTTTATTTAGTCAGGTTTTGCCACAGAATATTCCTATATTTAAGGGTAGGATAAGATGACTGCTTTGCTTGCTGGCTCACCCCTGATTTAAGGGGTAAGATGCCTACCTGCCTCTCAGCCAGTGCCAGTGAGCAAGGAGTGAGGGAGGAGATTTTAGTTATTAGCCTATACAACACTTCCTCTGATATGCCTTATAGGAATCAAGCTTAACATATGTATCAGATGAAAACACAAATAATGTTTTAGTCCTATCCTAGACAGTGTAGATCCACCCCCAAACCTAGTAATTTGCAGGTTAGATTTGGAACTGCCTTTCTTTGCTCTCATCCCTGGGTGTTTTGTCCAGTTTTACTTTGCTTTCCCACTTCTACCCACTGTCACTTGTTCAGATTTCAAGAGTCATCTGGACTCAATCCTGTGCCTTGTGCTCTGGGATGACCCTGTTTGGGCAGGGAGGTTGGACCAGATGATCCACTGAGGTCCCTTCCAACCTGACTCACTCTGATTCTGTGATTAAGTAACATTCATCCCAGGAGTTATCTCCCCAACTCCCAGACATATGTGCCACAACATTGTCAAAAGATCTATGAATTTTGCCCATCGGTTAAGCCTGGCTTGTGGTTCTGGATGTTCTTAGACCTCATTCCAGCTCTTTCCACTTTTGTTTTGCAAAGAATATGAGTTGGTCCATATGTCAACTGTGATGAGAGAGGGTAGAGTGAAAGGTGATAGAACCATCATGATACCAACAAAGCCAGAGGGAGTGCTAGAAGGGTCTTTACAGGTGCACAGCAAAGGTTTGTGTGACATCTGTCCTCCCTGAGACACCCTTATGTCCATACAGTGGGCATATCTCAGGCACATAAGAAAGGCCTTGAATGATGCTGGGGTGTCACTGGAGGGAGGTGACACTGGTAATTTTGGGGATTGCTAATGTGTCCCATAACAGCACAGCAGTGAGTGAGCTGAGCTCTGGGAATCTGCTGGCAGCTTGGGCTGCCATGGGGTGCTTTGGATCCAAACTGGGTAAATCAGACCTTTCTATACAAAAGCCATGTAGATACAGCTACAAGATCCTGCAGGATGTGAGGCCAACAAGCCCTTAAAATTGACTGTATGGTCAATTTTAACAAACAGGCAAATGCAAATCATTTGCTTTGATTTATTTGGTTTTTTTATGCCCCAAGTCATAGGATTAGGTCAATGTTGCTTATATTCCCTGTCATGCAAAACACAATCAAGATGAAAACCAACTTCAAATCAATCATTCTTGTGAGTAGTCTTTGAGAAACACATTTTCCATGAGAGGGTCAAGGGTTACGGATGCTACAAAGGAAGAAGGAAGCCTGACTTCCAAAAGAATAGAGGAGTTTTCACAGCAGCCTTAAGTTACACCATATGAAGTTTAAAAAAAATAATGCTCCCAGCTGAAAAGCCTGGGAATAAATGAAACTAAAATAAACCTCTTCAGCTTCATGCACAGAGGAATATTATTCTGCTCTCTGTTGCATGTTGGTGTAACTCCAAAAAATTCATTTGTGTTACTTCTCTTTGTGCCAGATTTGGTGAGAAGAGATTCAGACGCACTCACTGGGTTAATGATTGACTCATCTTTTCCATCACAAAGAGAAAAACAGTGAAAAGAGTTTTTATGGCTAAATCTGGATTTCAAACCGCGTAAATTAAATATATATATACACGCATCTATATTTATATACATATGCTATGCATATATGAGTGTATGCACGTATATGTATGTGTGCATTCTTTTCAATCTCTAAAATACATTGGACCCTGGGTTTTTTTGACAGACCCTTGAAATGCAGCACTTAAAGGGAATTTATGTTCGAGGTAGATCTCAAACGTCAAAATTTGAAGATTGTTTGACAGCAATACATGCCAAAATAAAATAAATGATGCAATCTCTAAAATTGACTGGCTAATGGCACATTCTGGTAACCTATTACTCATGTAGGCTTTTGTATAAATGTGGAATTTTTTTCCATGCAATAATTCAAAGAAAGGCTGTTTTCCAGCACATTTCTACAGAAATATGAGGATCTATTCAGACTTCAGCTGTTTGAACTTATAAATCAGGCCAGGAGTCCATGAACAGCCCATAATCTTAAAAAAAAAAAAAAAGGTAGATATTTCAGTGAATGAATGTTACCAATACTCATGTGTCCATAATCTTACTGGAATAAAATTGTTCAAGTGTTTGCAGGATGGAGCTATTAATTAAATAAGAAGTAATATGGGGTAATGTATAGCACACTACCTTGCTGTCTTAGATGTTCTGGCATTTTTGAAGTAACACTTTCTGTAGTAGATACTTAAAGGGAAGAAGTGGTGCCTTGCTATAAATTTTTCCTTTGTAAAAAAGGATCCTGCACTGAAGTAATTATTACCCTAAAATACCAAAGGGCCTTTCCTGTGATGGGGCATTCACTGGCTCCAATGGCAGGAACAGGACTGGCAGTAAGGGGTTTGACCTCCAGCAAGGGGCAATTAGGGCAGACACTGGGGGTGTTTCAGCTCTGACCAAGACAGTCTGAGCAGGTTTGTTGGAGAAGCTCCACCCCTTGAGGTCTGGAGAATGAGTCAGGTGAACTTGCACATGTACAAAAGCTTGTGGGAGATTTCAGTGAGGAATTAAGCAAGAGTGTGCAGGGATAGGACAAGGAGCAATGGCTTCAAACTGATAGGGTGGAGATTTACATCAGACATTGGAAAGAAATTCTTCCCTGTGATGGTGGGGAGGCCCTAGCAGAAGTTGCTCAAAGAAACTGTGACTGCTCTGTGTCTGGAAGTGTTCAAGGCCAGGTTGGACAGGGCTTGGAGCAACCTGGGGTAGTGGAAGGTATCCCTGCCCTTGGTGGGGGGTTGGAAATCAATGATCTTCAAGGTTCCTTCCAACTTACACCATTCCATTAATCTATGCTATAGAGAAGTGTAAAAGGTAGAGCTGAACCTGCTCTGGGACAGATGATGGAGGACATGGCCTCTGGAGATTCTCTTTTATTGTGTTTCTATGACTTACACCACCTATGAATTTAAATTTATGTTTTTCTGTAAATATTTATGTACAGCACAAATAAGAGCAACTACTGTAGATGAGAAACACAGAGAATTTCAGTGGACAACATGAGGTTCCAACCCATATCACATTTATTGGAAATTATGCGTCCAATTTACAGACCAAACAACACCACAGAAGACAAAAGGTGTTGACAGACTGTACATTTGGACCTTGTAGTGAAAGAAGTTCTAATTACAATTAGCTTAGTAAAATTTTGCTGTTAGCCTGTGAGCAGTTAATCCTGATTTCAAATCCTAAGACGGGTAATATCCTTTTCCAAAGTTAAATGAGAGAAAGCAACACTGCATGAAAAATCTATTGCAGTCTGTAAATGACTCATTTGCTTTCTGAACTTTATAAAATTTTTCTCCTGACGATAAGAGTTTCTCCTTTTTGATCTTAATCTTATGAGTGATGTTCTGTTTCAGAAGGATGAGCACTGGAGAGGAAGTAGCAGCATTAAAAAGACATGGTCACCAGCACTGAGGTCACACTAAAACTGTCATTGAAACAGATTGGTCACTGACATGTTCACCTGGAGTCAAACTAATTCTTTCTGAACACGACTGGAGAGCCAGGGTTCAACTCCTGGAAGTCAAGGCAAAAAGAAGGAACCCAAACAGGCCTTTTAGGACTTCCAGAAATACTTTGGAGGTGCTGGTGGGGTTTTGTGCCTGCATGGAAAGTATATAATAGGGACAAAGTTGAAAAAAAACAAGTGTCATCCTCTGAAGGTGAGGATTTCTTGAAATTCTTTGCTGAACACCCAAAAATCTTATCAGATCTTAGGCAATGTGTTGGAGAAGAATCCTTATAAAGACTAACTTTGCAGGGATTGAGGAACTGGGAGATATCTGAAAGAATGAAACTCTTCTCAACTTTGCAAACTTTCTCAAGCTTTTCTGGCCTTGATTTATTGGCTGACAGGGCTGGCAGGCAGCTTAAACATTATTCCAGCAGCAATCTCATGTACACGTGTATTGAACACAGCAACAGAAGTCAGGTCATGCATCTCATTTCACAAAACAGTAACAAGCCAATCAATACACCAGGAGAGTTTTACACATTTTTCCCAGCAATGGGAACCTTTATCCTGGAATCAATATTCTTTGCATACTGGGATGAACACGGAGATGTAGCAACATCACATTTACTGAAAACTGCCAGGTATGAGCAATACAGCTCAGGTGCCTCTAAACAAAAGGAACAAAGAGCCTTGCATTTGGGAAGCTCCCATGAACTGAAAAACATGGAAACACAAGCAATTAATCAGAGGCAGCTAATGTGTGGTAACAGGGTAATGCACAGTAATTCTCATGTGTGAAAGTTCCACAATGAGAAATAATTGAAACTCAGACCCTGAAGAAAGTGGGGTCTTGGCAAACACCCCTTGGGAGTGATTAATGAACATTTAATGGCATGAGGAGTAAACTAAAGTAATGAAAGGGAGTAATGCACTGCCTGGAAGACGAGCCTGGATATAAACACTAAACTAACTGCATCTTTAGAGGGAGAGGAGAGGCACTGCTTCATTTTGCATCACCATGTTAAGCATGTCACAGAAATTAAAACATTTCTGACAGCAGCTGCCTCTAAAACACTAGATGCTTTTAATGTTTTTCAGCTAACACAGGCAGAGAAAGTTAACTATGAAAGTGTGTAGCAGGGAGGGAAGGAGTCCTGCACTCCACACCAAGACACGTGAGAGTGACCCCTTAAACCAGCCATTATCAAAAGAAGCTGAGAACTTAGAAGACCTTATGACCAATCTAAGATTGAAGAGAAATTCTTGCTTTGTGTGAGGGTAGATCCTTTGATAAGAGTTCATAAAACTTATCAGAAACTGAGCAGATTAATTAATTAGAGTCCTGACATTACCAGTTAATACAGATAAGATGCCCATAAATACTTCCAAGAAGGTGGTAAGAACAAGAGTTCAAGTCAAACCAGTAGTAGGTCAGAGCAAGACTTGCTTTTCGTAGACTTTGTGTGGCTTTATATTCAGTGCCTCTTTATGGATTTTCCTGCTCCCAGTTTATCTGGTTGATTTTTGCATACCAAACACCTTTCAATATTCACAACATCCCATGAGGAGAATTACATGCATTGACCACCTGCAATGCAAATATTTACCAATATCACCACCACTAACAGTGTAGTTATTGCACAGAAGACCTCAAAGACCAGTGCCTCCAGAACATCACTGAACTGCTCAACCAAATCTCAACAGTTTATGAATATTTCTCATAATTTCAAGTTCTGCTTTGTGTTAGCATTGACTGTCGTTACTCTTGACACTCTTCTGATGGTATTATGGACACAGAAAAGGAACATGTGCAGAACTGCGTTTCTAAGAGGTTTTTTTGTGAGCCTGGTGGATCCAGCAGTGCAGGTGCAGCCAGGACCTGTTCTGGTTCAGCTTTGCTACATTATTCAGCTTCAAGTCACTACTAAACCAATGTGTTCAAGACATTTTCAGACCTGTATTGCCCCTGTTTCCTTCCAATAAGTCATGCATCTTTTACACCATAACCTGGTTTCCAAAGTCATGAGCTTTGCAGCCCAGTCTCTCTGTGACTCCCTGAAGCATCTCCTCTTCACATGGCTCATGGTGATGGTGCACTAGCAAAGAGCAGGGCTCTGCAGCACACAGAACGAAACCACAACCCACCCCAGCCCTCCCTCCACCCAAGCAAGGAGGATATGCTGCTGGTGGTGATGGGGGCTGCTCCCCTGTCCTCACTGTCTGAGAACTGAGGTTTGGGTGCAGAAGGGCTTTTGTCTCCCACCTGCCCCTCTGGAAGCAAAGAAAAGGAGTTCAAGTTGAGTTAAGGAGCAGACAGAGCCAGGGCAGCCACAAACTTCTGGGCTCAGTAGGTGAAATTAATAAAGAGAAAATATAAGAAGGGAGTGAAAGAGAATTTCAGAGGATGAAGGTGTTGAGGAGTGTTCTCTGGAAATCAACAAAGCAGCCCAGAGAAGTTTTAGTCAGGTTGAACTGTTTTGTTCCTCCCCAGGTTCAGCGGTTTCTTTTATTTCCCCTGTGTTTAACCCTCTGTCTGTCAGTGCTCACAGTTAGCTCCCCTTCTCAGGGGAAACAGGCTGCTCCAAGTCCCAGTGTTTCATTTTGGAAAAGCAGAAATACAACATTTACTCCTCTTTTTTCTAGGGCTGAGTTTCTCTGTTGAATTCTACCCAGGTTGCTGAGTACTTTTGGCCACCCCAATTTTTCCTTTTGTTATCTTCCTCACGCACTCCCACTCATCAGCCAGAGCCCATCACCATGTCTTTTGCTATCCCACCCCACCAGTCTTAGTCACTACTTCTCGTCCTACTCGTCATTAGGTTGAACTGGTACCCCCTGCTTTGGAAGCTGCAAAAGGTCAGGAGTGACCTGGCCCAGGGATCAAGAGTCTCTCCTGAGATGATGATCTCCCATTTCTACTCCTCAGGACTCCCTTGGGAACATGATTCCCAGAGCCAGGTGAAATACCTGATGTCTTTGTGTCAGGATCATTCAAGAGCTGGTTGCATGGTATGACCATGGAAGGTTTGGGCATGAAGTCTCTGAATCACAGACTTCTCCACGGGGTTGAACTCCTCTGACCAGGCCTCCATGAGGGCAGTTCATCTTCAACTTCCTCATAAACAAGTACCATAATATTTGATTTTCCTTCTAGGGAAAGCAGAAGTTCATGAATCACAAAGGGCCTTGGTTATGAGAGCAGCTTTGTTTCATCTTTCACTCTGATGCCTCGGAACAGCCCTTTGGTGCTGATTTCCTGCGACAAGTAAAAAACAAAAGAGAACAATACATGTATGGGGACACCTTTTAATTGCTTTTCTTTCACCCTGTTTTTGATGATTCAGTAGCACTTTCCCTGGGTAAAGTCATGAGGGGAGAGATGGAAACCAGCAGACAGATCCCTTCTGTGGATTCACTGGGGCTTGGAGATGCTGCACCTGGGAAAACTGCAGAATCCCATGGACCAAGGCCCCAGGACTTAGCTGGAACTGTTTGGGAGACCACAAACTAACTGGTCCAGAGGTTTCTGCTCGAGTTTATTTTCCTGTTTCTCAGCTAACTCTGAGGGTGAATGAGTGAGGGGAGGTGAAGGAAGAACGAGAAGCCCTCCAGGCTCTGCCCCCCCACTGAGCCCAGAGGAAGGAGATATTGTCTCTGTGGTTAGAAAACCAGATGTGTGTCAAACGTCTGCATTCAAGTCTTCAGTAGAAAAACTTGTCACACCAGAGCTATCGTAGCTTGTGGCAAAGCTTTATCTGCTGGGCCCGCTGAGGGTTGGTTTGAGGTGGAAAAATGTAACACCCAAGCGCAGATATTTGCCTCTTGCAGCAGGACATTTGCAAATTTTTCCATTTTCGGGGCTTCAGGGGTCTCTCCTCCCTGATGTGTGTCCCATAGGCACCGGAAAGGACAGTAGGAGTAAAGCAGCATCCTGAAAATCAGACCTTCTGTCTGTGCTTTTAAGAAAAAGGAGTGTTCAGGCTTTTATTTTTTTTTTTAAATGTGTGAAATTCAAGCCCTTGATGAACCAAAGTGTGATAAATAAGCATGGTCTGGCAAAGGATGACTTTACATCATGTGGAAGAAGCACACGGGCACGCACTTTCTGTATTTATAGACAAGAAGAACATCCTTCCCACTGTGGTCTCTGACTGTAGAACTGTTCCCCATCCTAAATACACCTTTTCCACGCTGCCCTGGTGCAGAAGGGTTGCTCTGACTTTGTGTGCCTGGGTTGGTTTAGACATCAGGCAGGCCATGCCAATGGGCTTGGGGACAGAGAAGGTGTCCTGACTTATTTATCTCATTGTTACAGGTACAGGATTGAAGGTTCAGTTCAGTTTTGGGCTTCTCACTACAAGAGAGACATTGAGGGGCTGGAGCATGTCCAAGGAAGGGAAGGGAGCTGAGGAAGGAGCTGGAGCAGCAGAAGAGGATGAAGGAGCTGGGGGAGCTCAGCTTGGAGAAAAGGAGGCTCAGGGGGCACCTTCTGGGGATCGGGCTCTGCTCCCAGGGAAAAAGGGACAGGAGGAGAGGGAACAGCCTCAAGCTGTGCCAGGGGAAGTTTAATTTGGATATTCAGAAAACTTTTTTCATTGAAAAGGTGGTCAAGCACTGGAACAGTCTGCCCAGGGAAGTGGTAGAATTGCCATTCCAGGCAGTGTTCAGGAGAGCTGTGGCACTTGTGGACATAGTTTAGTGGTGAATACATTGGTGAGGGGTTAGCATTGGACTCAATGATCTTGAAGGGCTTTTCCAGCCTTAATGATTCTCTGATTCTCTGTTGTCTTACCTTTCTAGGGTCTCTTTTAGAGCATTCCCTGTATTTGGTTCCTTTTCTGGGACTCTGCATGACCCAGGACACAGCAGAAAAGACAATTCCCATATTCAAAGCTTTCTTCAGGCAGCAAACGGTGATGACTGGTTGAGATCCCTGACATGAAGATAAGGTTTGTTCCCAAATATGTCAACAAAAATGAAATTAGCGCTTTTAAAAAAATATATATATATTTCCACCCTCCTTACTGTTGGGTGTCTGAAACAAAAGCTGCAGGAGGGAGTGCGCAGTGTTTGAAGTGGGTGCAGATCATCATGTTTTGTCTCAGCAGATGGTTCCTTCACAGGAAGCTGCCACAAGGTTTGTTCTGTAGCTGAGCAGGTCATGAAAACCCTCAGTGCTGCCACCTCACTCATCCACAGCAGGGAGAAAAGTTAAAGGAACCATTTTCTTCTACTCTTTGGGGGACTGAAAAATCTTTTTACTGAACTGTAGTTGTCACAAGCTAGTGGTGCAGCTTGGGTTGCAAGGCTGAGAGGTGATGGTTGGAAAATATTACCACTATTTCTTTTAGTTTTCTTCTATCAGGGAATTAATTTAAATTGTTCTTTGGTTGCAGCTCCTCAAATAGAAAATTTTATATAAAATTGAGTGACCACTACAGCTCAGAGCATAGGATCAGACCTGGCAATTTCTTCCCACAGGTCAGTAACTTGTGATTATAGGGCAGGAGTTGGATCACCATGTAGAGGTTTCCAGGCTCAGGCCAGCCTGGATGTGTGCAGCACACAGCATGGCTCAGCATAGCCCTGGTGATGGGGGGTGTACTGAGTGCTTCTCCCATCCAGCATCCCACAGCCAGCTCACACAGACTCCTTCTGTGGCTCCTTGAGAAGCCTGGGATGATAATCCTGGGTTTGTTTGAGCTTTACCAGACAGGAATAACTGAAGGGGAAATATGAATATGAACCACCTTGATCTTTGGACAACAGAGTAGAACAACATAAATCCTGTCATGGATTTGTCATCTTCAGAACAAACAGGGTCAAACACAGATAAAGGAATATTATATGACTTTTAACTCACTGGTACTGTGGTCAGAGTGTAGTAATTTAATCATTGTCAGGATAATGTAATTGAAATCAGCATTTCTTGAGCATATGAAGCTCTTCAAGAACATTCATAATAGAAGACAATGTAAGAATAGAGTGTATTTTGCTTATAGATGTTCCAGATGTGGATCCTTCAGAGCTGATAGTCACAGCTGAAAGAGTCAGACACCTACTGAAGCCAATGGAAATTTGAGCATCCTGTGAAAGGACTCTGAGACAACTTAGAGATGAGAAAGACAAATTTCTTCTTCCTACAAATAAAATTTTATAGGAAAACTACTAATTGCTAAACGTATGATTACAGGGATGTCTGAAGAACCCCCGTTTATTCACGTGTATGGGTTAAATGCATGTGTTGGATCTGTCAATAAGACTAAATTATAAACAAAAACATGATCAGGCATGGGATCATCTTTTCCATCTGGTCAGCGTTAAAAGAGAGGAATATGTGAAAAAACCCCACAAAATCCGATCAAGTCACTGTTGAGCTGAGGATGTTTGTGGAAATAAATTAACATATGTTATATGTGAAGGGTACAGTCATTTTTTAAAAGACCCAGTGACAAAAACCCAATCAAATGACAGTTATAATGACTTGAGCCTGAAGGGAGCTGTGAAAATAATTATACAACATGCAAAGGATTGTAATACCAGGGCTTCGCTCACTAAAAGATGAAAGAATCATGTCAAATGGAAGGATTTGTATTTTAAGAGATGCTTGGGGTGCACAAAGAGCAGAGAAGAGGAAAGGTACATCAGGAATGGGCTGACATTGGAGTGGAACATGGATTGACTGGTGCGGTGTGTGAACAGGGAAAGGAGATCCAGAGATCCAGCCTCGGTTCAAAAGTCCTTGTGAGGGTGATGAGGGGCTGCAGCTGGGGTGGCTGCTGGTCTGAGCCACCATCTCTGACTGCCAGGGTACAAGATTGCAGTTTCTCAGAACATTATTCAGTGAATGGACATCATGACATCTCCTTTTATCTTCACACAGGTCACCTTTGTCTTACCTAAGGTAGTACAATGTTCCTGAGTGATCTTTCCAAGGAAAAGGAGGCTTGCAGTGCAGACCAGAGTGTGGAGCTAAACTGAGCACTAGCATTGAGTTTGTGTCCTAACTTAACACTTATTTCTTAAGGCAACCTTCTTGATTTTTCTCCATCCTTTCCTCTGTCTATTCAACTCTGTTTCATGAACTCACCATTGCAGCAGAAAATAGGTGTGATACTAAGGCAACACAGGTTAATTCCTTGATGTACAGTCATGTTTTCTTTTATAAGTGGAAGCAAAAGTTCATTGCATGAACGAGGGATCTCTGCACTTCAGACAAGGCCTACAATAAGTTTAAAGATGTTGTGCCACTAAACTATATTGCCATATATTTAGTTACGATATGAACACACCTATGGAATATTAGTGATTATCCTATAAAATGAGAACTTGATAGGGAAAGCTGTACCATAGATCTGATGTGCTGCATTTCACAGGTTAAAAAATTCTGCTATCAAAACGTTGTCTCTTCTTCAGACTGAGAAAAGAGAACAAGTTCTTCCCTAGGTGCTCTCTAATTTTCTTAAAAACATGAGACCTTTATTTTTCTGTCTTTGAACACTAATAATTTTTGTGGCTTGCTTTCACTTTAAAGACTGATTTTCCTGAGAGCCAAGAGGAACACTTTATTCTGAAGCTTTTTATCCTTTGGGCTATCATCTTCATGTCAGTTTGGGTGGGTGATGCTTCCTAACAGCTGGGGCTCCCAGAGCTATCCCTAGATTTCTAAGAATAAATTAAATAGCTGTTGGGCAGCCAGCAGAGAGCAGAAATAAGTATGGGATGTGGGCTTGTAGCTTCAGCAAAACGGGAAAGGGCAATTTCAAACATGAACATCAGTGATGCTGGAGCCAGAATCACATGTTGGATCTGTGATTGCTTAAGATGTACTCTTATCCTATTATCCACCATAGTAAATTCATGGTAGTTTACCCAATTTTCTGAGCAATGCATCTGGTTTTTCCCCCATACCTCAGAACTCTTGAGAAATCCTTCTACTGAGAGGGTCTGACTGATTCCTAACTAGTACTGGGTCAGAACTAGGCTAGATTATATATTACAGTGGATAAGAGCCAGTGCCTCAAGCCTGGCTCAGGGAGGGATTGATGTCAACTGCTGCTTGGATTGATTCTGGATTGCATATCCTACCACACAACCCCCCCCNCCAAAACCCTGAAAATACCATTAAAATCTCTGTGTTCATTTTGTCCCTGTGGTTTCCTTTAATATTTCTTTCTCTGAGCACTATTAATCCTGTTAATTCCCAGCTGTTGCTTTCTGAGAAACATGCCTGATGATCAAGAAGCAAATGTTTAAACTCCCTTGGCCATGATTCCTAGGTATTAAAGGGAAGTTCCCTTTATGATCTACACGATGACTTTACTGGCACCTGACACATGGGGTAATTTATCCTTATGTTCAAAAGGAACTGAAATCAGCACGTTCATTTTATAGCCTAGTCCTGTACTTTGTATTGATGTGTAAACAGTGACACATGAGAATTTAACTGCATGACATAAAACATGCAGCAGAATTGAGGGAATGTGTCTGTGCATTGTAGGGAAGGGAGGTTTTTTTGCTTCAGGGAGGACTGTTTTCTTCAGGTAGAAATCTCGATGAAATAAGACCAAACCACCTGAGTCAGAAAAACAAACAAATGCAATACACACAGGGCAAAAGGAGATAATGCATCTCTTTGTGGTACCCTGAGAGATGCCAATGTTCAAATTTGGCAAGTGCCAAACTATGAGTTTGATGGATGCTCAGCCTCCAATGCAGTCCATGGAGATGCAGTGCAGGCAGCCAGCAGAGCCTACAGAGTGACTCAACACCACCTTAAAGCAGATGTTAAAGGCCACACAGATCCTGTGATATTTTAGGCACATCCCAGCTGGCCTCCAGCTATTGCTCTGGATGGATACAGTCCCTTGGAGGTCCTGCTTTATATTTACTAGCATTTTGGATAACTTAGGGCAGCTCATTTGCACCAGTTGCCCCTAATTAGACAATTGACTTGCAACCCTTTGCGTGGTCAGCTGGCCACCAGAATTACTAATGTTAGAAAAGATCTTCAAGACCAACAATTCCAACCCACTACCTGTATTGTCTCCTGGTCTCAGTGCAATCACCTAAACACAGTGACACAGGCAGTGAGATAACCTCAGATGTTTGTGGCCTCTGTATTAGGATTCCTTCACTCTTCTGGATCATCACTGGAGTCCAAGTGAGTCCCACAAGTGAGTTGTGCCCCGTGTCTCTCTGATCCACAAAAGAAAGCTGAGCTAAATAACACATGCATGGGCCTTCACATCTCTACAGTCTGAATTCAACTCCAAATTCAGGTACTTAGATTTGAGTGGAGTTAAATACACAGCAAGGACATACTCACTAATCAGATTCATTGTGGAGGAAAGATTTGTGAGAGTTGTTATGATCACCAATTCTGGTAAAAATACTCTCAGTTTACAGCTGCAGATCTAACGGGACTAAGTAAAATAGCCAAGAACATTAGTTATTAAGAATATAAGTTATAGAAATATTATAGAAATTAGTTATAGAACTAATATTAGTTATATAAATTAGTTATTAAGCCTAACTTGGAGTTAATTATAACTTGCATGGAAAAGTCTAGACCAAACCTAGAATTTCTGAGGTCCATTAACAACTGAATGTAGACTTTGAAAACATATTTAGCTGTTGGAAACTTCATGTAGCTTTTGACTTGGCGGAATGGGAAGATCTTTCTTCTTCTGCCTGGGTTTGTGTATGTTCTAAATTCTTGCCACGTGATTTATCCCAGATCCCCACTTTTCATACAAAAGTGGCCTGAAGGACAGACACTGCCTGGCAAAAAAACCCAAAACACAGGGAAGTAAAAAGCACAGTGACCAAGTCTCTTTGCCTTCTTTCCCTTGAACCCAGACAACACTGAGCCATCTGCATTCATGGGGAGGGCCTGGGGTCCTTAAAGGGACATGAGAGCAGAGGAATTTCACCTGGTTTAATTTTTCTTGTGACTGCAGCCACCATGTGGGAGTTTAACATGAGTAGGGGTGTTTGGCATAAAGGGTGGGATTTGTCTGATCAAATTTAGGTTTTTATTCTGAGAGAAACAGGCACTTCCAGAACCCATTTAATTCAGACTAACATAGATGTGGAAAACAGGTCAGATGAACATTATCCTAAAAGTTACTGCATTTCCTGTAATCATAAGTGGGGAGTTGGAACTAACACCTACAGAGATTATATTAGGTGGGAATGAATCCTTCCCTCAGTGTCTCTGAAAATGAAGCCATTTTAGCTGAAGAGACACAAGGCTGATGTTCCAGACATAAGGGACAATATTCTCTGTGGGTCTGTCTGAAAAATATGAGGCCCTTGGGATTTACAAAATACAATCAGCATTACTGTCTTGTTTGTATCTGTGTCCAGGTATTGAAATGTATCCTCTGAATTTCTAGTTCTACGCTCTTCTGTATGCTGTCTTGATTTTTATTCTTATTTTTTAATGAAAAATACTTTTTTTTAATATTAAGAAGAGATTTCTTAACAGCTTTGGAAGGGAGGGAAGACAGGCTCCAGAGCTTGAGGATTTCTACGCATCCAGAATTCTTGCTGTGGCAGGGAGGGAACTATCTGAGATTCCTGAGAACTCTCTAATAGACCAGTGAGATTCATAGACATCTCCTGTGCACTTCTGCAAGGCCCATGATGGATGTGACAGCAGTTTTGGTGGTTTAATTATTCTAATACAAAACTTTGTAATCAAGAGAAATGCCATTTGTGTTGTGTTAAGCAGCCTTTGCTAATACAAGAGTAACAGAAAAACATAATTACACTATTATATAAATCTTTCCATGGACTTCAGCTGATGTTATTTATGTTACTGTCTTGTCTTCCCACCTGAGAGCACAATATGCTGGGACTGGAAACAGTGGGAGAGGGACCAAATGCTAAAACTTAGAATTATTTCTCTCTGATGAAATATTATATACTCTAGGATTTTTTTTTTCTTTTTTTTAAAAAGGTAGCTGAGTGAGCATCTGATATAAATGAATGCAGGAACAGGGGCAACATGTATCTAATTTTCCTGACTCTAAAACCCAGGGGAACATCAAATAGCTTTACAGTCTGAATAGTTCAGAACAAACAGGAAGACATATTTCTTGTAGCTGTGTGAAGTACAGGTGTGAAACACTTTGCCAAAAGACAAGGGGATGATAATACATGCTTTCAAAAAGTAAGAGAACGTGTTCTGGGGAGAAAAATCAATTAAGGACTTATAACATCATCCTGGTAGCTGCTGAAAGCTCACAGCCACATATTGTCAGGATGTTCTTGGTTTTTCTCTTCTTTATATATTTTCTGTTGGATGTTGCTGGAGGCAGAACTTGGCTAAGCAGACCTTTATTCTGATCTCTTACAGCTTCATGTTTCTCCATCTCATACAGTCTGTGCCCACCACACACAGGTGAAATCTGTGCACTCTGAAGGAGCCTTCTTGAAACAATTGTGCGCATCAAGTATTTTGCCTCCACCTGAAGCAGAGGCAAACCTCCAAATGACTTCAGGGAACCTGATGCTTTGTGTGATCCGGGTGATATTTATTAACATTGTACTCACATGTGTTATTAGCTTGAAATACACAGGGCATGTAAGAGGAGAATTTGTGAGACACTAACAAGGATTTAAGGATGAGCAGGTTTGAAGAACAAAGCCCTGATTTTCCTGTATTTTATTATATCCCCTTTAGAAAGACAAAGAAACATTTTGGGCACTGCTGTCTGCAAGGCACTACAGTGAGGCTGCAAGTCCAAATGTGCAGAAGATAACCCCTGGCTGGAGGGTCCCCAAAGTGGGGTTTCTCATGTCCCCCATTCACCAGCTCTATCTTTGTGTCTCTGGATTATTCCACATAGTGAAGCCAGTGACATCGAGTGCCACCCTCCTTCAGCACAAAGGAGCTGGACCTTCCTGGGCATTGAAAGAGACAAGAACAATTTTGTTTCTGTGTAGGAATGCTGTGTTGCTGTTGCCTGCTTGGCCATGAGAGAGCACAGCAGAGCCCAAGTTTGTTGAGGGAGGCTCTTACTAACTTTCAGACCTATGATCTGGTGTGGAGCATGACAAAGGGAGAGGTCCACAGCTCTTGTGTCAGCCTCGTTGCTCTGTGGCCCCCTGTGCCTGGCACCAAGTGTCATCCTGACCCACGTGTCTCTGACCAGAAGCTCTGTGTCTTTATGGTCATGCCATGGAAGAGAGAGCAGGACACTGCAGTGCTGATGGGACTCTGCTACATGGCACTGTGGGCATAAGAAACCTTCTAGATATCTCCTGACACCATCCTCCTTCCACTGCCACAAGAACTTTAAACCTGATGGTTTAAAGCCTCATGTGGCCTCAACAAATTCAGCACTCAAGGGGAGATCACAGAGGAACTCGACACTCAGCTGCTTTATCAGCTTTGTCAGGGGGTTGTCCTGCCTGTGTGGTGGAAGCTGGCTGCTTTTGAAAGCAGAGAAGCAAGAGCAGGACCACAGCCTTGCTGAGCTGATTTGGCTTTTAGCATTAAAAACAGTGTGGGAAAAAATCAGATGTTTCTGGCTTGTGCTACCTTCCTTTCCTGTTTCCAGTCCCCTCTCACAAAAAACTGTTTCCCCCATACAAGGAAAGCCCAGGGTGCAGAAATGTTTCTGACCAGGCAGCTCAGTGAAGTGTTGGTGGTCTGAGGGACAAAACATTTTGGTCCAGTGGGTCAACTAACAATGCGCCTCCCAGAGAAACAAACTGGAGGGATCCAACTCCTTTAATCTACCTCTGACAGAAATATGGTTGAGAGCACATCCTGCCTGCCAGAGCACTCATCTGCTGCCAGTCCTCCCTGGTAACATCTGAGCCCACCAGCCAGGTGGAATGAAGCTTAACACCAGGACAGGAGCCACAGAGGTGCTACCCACCAGCCCTGCAAGAGTTCAGAGCTGGGTGCAGAAGAGAACTCAAGGGTTTTGGACTTTCTATTGTGATTACATTCACAGAACAAGGCACTCGCTCTCCACAACCCATAACTAAACAGCAGGTGGACTTCAGGAGAGCTATTTCAGAGAGAGAACATTGTGATGCAGGAAGAAAATGAAGGCATCATAGGTTAGGCAAGAAACTTTAGCCAGATGAGACCTATGGAGGATTGGACAAAAGCTGGACTGACTGTGGAGGAGGAGAGGGTGAGGCCAATAACACAAAACTGCAAGAAATAAGTCTTCTTTATTCAGAATAATTGTCCCTGAACAGATAATAATTACTACTCTGTTATATGTCATGGTTGCCCAGTAATTTAGGAGCAAAGAGAACCCATGGGATACTTTTTCTCACGATATTTTCTTCTGCGAGGGACAGTTTAGCACTGGTGTCCATCCCTGACAAAACAACCTTCTCAACCTTCTTTTCCATTCTTGATATACGAGACAGTTTCCATATGGTGTTTTTAAAAGATGTGCTAGAAGATGCTCTAGGTGTGTTTGGTACAACTCACCCATGGTGTTGGCTGGTCTCACCACCTCTGTTCTGAACAAGTGAGACATGGCAGCCTTGCAAATGTGCACCATTGGATCTCAACCAACCTAAAATTAAGCCTGGTAGCTTTTATCCCACTGCTACCAGGAAAGGTTCCCAGCTCAGGCTCCTTGGACTCGTCTTCCCCACAGGCAGGGATGGTCAGCAGCGGAGCATCACCAGGCACAATCACAGCTGAGGCAAAGAAATAGTTGCGGATGTAGTGCAAGAAGGTCATTAAGGAGGAGGAGACAGGCTGTGACAATGAGACTCCATGAATTCAGTGGAGAGGGGAAAATAAAAATTATGTAAAACTCATTTTGGAACTAATTAGCCTTCCAGTATCTAAAGAGGGGTTCAGAAGAAGGCTGAGAGGGACTTTTCACAGGGGTATGTGGTGGTAGGAAAAGGGGGAATGGCTTCAAAGTAAAGGAGGGTAGATTTAGAATGGATAACAGGAAGAAATTCTTCCCTGTGAGGGTGGTGAGGCCCTGGCACAGGTTGTCCAGAGAAGCTGTGGCTGCCCCATCCCTGGAAGTGTCCAAGGCCAGGTTGGATGGGGCTTGGAGCAACCTGGTCTAGTGGAAGGTGTCCCTGCCCATGGCAGGGGATTGGAACTGAATGATCTTTAAGGTCCTTTCCAACACAAACCATTCTGTGATTCTATGAATTAGCACCCCTTTGGTCACACAGTGATCCACAGGTGACTTGTGGATTACCTGTCCTGGTTATCTGAGGAAACTTAAACTGCAGTAGCCAGGCCTTTCTGGCTGAAAACTACATAGTGTAAACCTTCCTCCTCTCACACTGTTGGGACAAGCTCTTTGGTTACTGCTGAAATGCTCTTGCTTCCATTCCTGGGCTATGGCCCTTCTCCTGTTCCAAAGTTCACACCTGTCAAGCCCTGGCTGAGCAATATTAACACAGCGTCTGCCAGCCTGTTTTGAATAGCTGCTGCTATCTCTGCTGCCTTGAGCTAAAAGAAAAGGCTTTTCATGTGTTGCATACATTATCCAGAGCAGTGGGGAAGGATGTTAATAATTCATTCATGCTCTCAGACTCTGGAGTGTGCTAGATCTTTCAACTTATAACAATAGACATCACCCTGCAGGCTGTCATGTCCTGCTTTTAACAAAGGGAAAGAAAAGAGAGAGGGTGAAAAGGAGGAAGATTTCCTGGGTGGAAAATCTGAAGCTTGATGAAGAATTAAAGCCTGTTAAATGTCTACTTGAGCCAGACATTGAGCAATAAAACCTATTTGCAACCAGTTGTTAGAAGAAAGAGCTGCGTGTGCAGGAAAAGGCATTTGTTGAGAAGATGCTGGCAGTGCTTTCCATTGGTTGTGGAATATATTAACCCCCTGGGGTGCCTGTTCAGCAAGCTTTTCCTATTCAAACCAGAGAAGAGATAGTAGAGGAAGCAGTTACCCTGAGAAAACATATGGGTAGAATTGTTTTCATGTGACTGGACCATCATTTGAGTATCTGATTGAGTATCTTCAGCTATAGCCTGTCCTCTTAGGATATTCCCACTGGATGTGATAGAGTCCTACAAGCCTATTTCCAAGTCTGCCAGAAATAAAGGGAACAAAAAGTGACAAGAGGATTTGTTTAGGACATGGGACAAAGCAGGCAGGAAAGCAGCCACTGCTGAAGGCACAGCCAGGATTTTTGGGCTAGTGACAGCTGAAGTGTGGACGCCCTAAGCAGCAATTCTTGTGTCCACACACAGGGGCAGGGAGAGAAGCCATCATTTCTTTAGGACTCATCCTGGGTCTGTATTGCTGCTTTTAGCTCCTCTTTCTGCTTTCATGACTGGAGTAATTTGACCTTCCTTGCTCCATCAGTCCCAAGGTGGTAAAATCCTTTCTGTGGTGCTGAGAAACCCCATGCCAATCCAAGAGCAAAGGAGTGCCCTTGTCTTGGTGGAACAACATTTTTAAAGAGAAGGACTGAGTTCTGTTGGTGGCGGATACTAAACTACACCCCAAAACAACAAGAAGGTTCCTCCAGCAAAGAGTAGACCATGTGAATTATCAAAAGAAAGTGACAGAATTGAAATGTTTCCTTCCTGGGTAAGCAGGCCATAAATAAATAAAATTTAATCCTTCTTAAATTCAACCAACCTTCTTATTTCTGTAGCCATGTCAACAGTTTTGAGCCATTTAACAAATTTAACATGTGACTCCCCTTGTTCTCATTCAGAATGATCCTCAGTTGGTTGGCAAATGGTGAAGAAGGCTCAAGTCCTACCACCACATCTAATGTCTTGATGAAATCTCTGGTTTTCACGGCATATGCTGGCCCATTGAATACAGCATTTTACTCCCTAGAGCTCACTTTCTGCTATTTTCCAAGGAAAACTCCCCATGGACATTTTTGTGCACATAGGAGAAGAAAAGCAATGCTTCAGTTCTTCCCTTGCACAAGTCTGCACATCAACCACAGAAGAGTTTTCCTTCAGGACAGGTTCCCTCAAAGCAGAATTACATTTTGAGTGCTGCACATAAAATCATAAAAATTGGAGATTTCAGGCTTTCTGTACTCGGTTTTACTCTGAGTTCAGTAGAGGCAGATTCTGCTGGGAAGGTTTTTACAGCTGTGTGCAAAGTTGCTGGGCTCCTCTGAATAGAGTGGAAACACTGATGCCTTGGAGACAAAGCCAAGGGAAAGCACTTCACAATGCAGGGAGTGAACATGGTAAGTCATGTTGTGTGAATAGCTGAGAGAAGGAGAGAGAAATGTCCAAAAACACTTTGTTGATACATCTCTTTTTTATAGCCATGAATGGAAAATCTATTTGGACAGCTCGTACCTCACATGGTTGTAATTTGAGTTCTTCCTATGGTTGAGACTGAGTTCAAATTTTGCTGTTCTGTGTTTCCTGCTCAGGCTGACACCTCTTTTTTTAAGAGGGATGGGTGCTCCAGTTGGTTTTCACCCAGCATTTCATATCCTATGGGAAAACATCTCTTTTACTCTGTGAGCCGATGAAGAGATCTCAGAAGGCAGGGGTGAGGATGACAGAGTGAAGTGGCCTGACCAAGATCACCCAAAAAGGGAACAATAAGGACAAGCTCACATACATATATCTGCATGTGCACTAAGGCTGTGGGAGGATGGTCACAGGAATCATGCCCCTGTCCTCATCCCAGTTTTCCCTAGTTTTCCTGCCTTTGTGCAGTGACATACAAGAGACCACAGGGCTGAGAATTCAAAGGGCTGTAATCCAGCAGTTTCTGAAGGACTGTGACCATAAGGCCAAAATAGCAGCTCATACATCTCCTGTCTTTGCCCTGTCTCCTTTCCATCTGCCATATGCTTCCAAAAAGGTCTCTCACAACCTGAGAACCTGAAGACAGCTCCAAGTTCAAAATGAAATGAGCCTTTCAAGGGGCATTGTTCTGCTGACTTCTGTGGAAAAAGACTAATGTACATTATCTGTGTGCTTGTGGTATGATCATTTTTGTTCATTCTACCAACCAAAGCTCCCCCAGAACAACACCACCAGCTGTCTTATCTCGCAGTGAAGGCAGTCCATCAGCTGGCAGTTGCTGCTGACATTTTTCCAAGAGATGCTGCTCACAGGGCTGCTTTGCAGCCAATGCTGAGCTGTGTTGAGCCCTACTACACATCACAGCCGTTAATGTTTTGCTCAGTCTTGTCTGATGAGGTGAAGGAAGATGATTATGGCATGCCAGGGTTGCACAATGTAGAAATACGGTCTGATTTAGGGACACTGGGACCTCTGTGTTAAGGTCTGTGCTGCAGGGGACAAACATCCTCCAATTTCTTCATCCCTGAGTGTGTGGAATCCGCCCCCCTTCCAGAGATGCATCAGTGGTGGGTTTCTAAGGCTGCCTTACATGGTACATGGCAGAGCTTTCAGGCCACAAAGGGTCATAGAATGGTTTGGGTTGGAAGAGACTTAAAACTCAACAGGTTTCACCCTGCTGTCATGGGCAGGGACAGCTTCCACTAGAGTAGGTTGCTTAAAGTCCCAATCAACCTGGCCTTGAGCACTTCCAGATCACAGAGCATGAAGCAGCAGTGACTTTCTTGGTGCCTGTGTGTCTGGTGGAGTGACAAACTGAAGAGAGAAGCTGTGGACAGGGTGGCAGTAGAGCTCAGGAGAGTGTAGGTCAGTTGACAACCCTCTCAAGAAGCCCTCTAAGATGCTAAGCTTGGTCTTTCAGAGCTAAAGCTGCCACGGGAAGGATTTGTCAGTTGTGCTGGGACCTCAGTTGGACCAGAGCCATCATCCCTGTAATTAAGTGTTGAACACAGACCTCCCAGGGAACTTTAAATCAGTACTCAGGATTTGTCTGTTTGACCCCTTGTCAACCAGCTCCACCAAGCCCCCTAAAACCTCTTTCATAGGTCAGAGGTCTTTTGAGATAGAGGCAAAGCCCTATGCCATTCTGAGCCTTATGGACATGGAGGTCATAGGATGTCCTGGGTGAGATCTTAGAGGAGGTAGATGGGCACTTCCATGCCTTCCCTTTGCCTCTCCATTCACCCATCTACCCCCTGTCACCCTGGGTGTCTCTTCTGCAGAGGTGCCAGTAGGATGTGACAAGATTGCAAAGAGTCTTGACACAGGACTCCTGATTTCTTTTTTCCTTCCCTCTGCAGGGACGTGCAGCCAAGAAAGTGTCAACTCCATAGCTCTGCCCCAGCAGATCCCTGCAAACTCCCTCAGCCAAAGCAGCTGAATAGGAAATATGATGGAGCTGGAAACTTGTCCTTGTCAGCTGGGTTCTCCATCCAACAACTCATAAAGAACCCAACATGAAAGAAGCCAGAACCATTATGGCTTAGCCCTATCAGAGAAACGGCAGTCGATCTCCCCACTGTTTATTTAACTGTACACAACAGTTGGGTAATGTCATGCTGTTCTGTCCTCATCTTATTCCACAGAGAGGCTTTTTGGCTAAGAAAATTTATGGGTCAAACCACCAGGTCTTGGTGTTTTGCACAGCTCTGCCACGCAAGTGATTATTTTATTAAAGAAAGCTCTCTAATCCAGAATTTTTGAGACCGCCAAAATAAAATAAAAATGCAGGTTTAGTTTTATTTTCATTTTTTATATATTTGTGATGAAACACTTGCATATATTCCCAGGTGTAATGGGTTTTTTTACCAGTCATCATTTTTAAGCTCATTTTGGGACCATTCTACACTTGGACTGGGCTTTTCTTGTTTCCTCATAACACCTCTATGATTTGATTTCATATTGAAACCACTCAGGTGAAGCCAAGGAGTGTGGCATAGCTGAGAACAAGGTTTGGTCTACTCAAACAGTACCTTTAGAATTAACTCTTCTAACCTTCCAAAGCGAAATGTCTTGAATAAAAAAAATTTCTCCCATATTCAGTAAACTATAGGGAGCAAAGAGATTTATTTCGCATACTGTAATGCAACTTTTTTTGTGTAAGTGTGTTTATCCTCATATTCTAGTTCTGTCAGAATGTAAGCAAGGAAAATTTAGACCTAAGAAATTCACTTGTATTGAGTTACAAGTACATCAGTGCAGAAACATTCACTTATCATCTGGAAAGTCTGCAGTGCTTTTATTCTGCTGTTCTCCAATATCTTCTTGATTAGATTGTTTTTAGTGTAGTAAGGCATTTATATTTAACAACAAACACAAGAAGCACAGATGTAGGTTTGCTAAAAGCAACTTGCATAGCCACTGAGAATGACATTTAACTGCAACAACTATTGTGAAGAAATCACAGAATCATAGAATGGTTTGAGTTTGAAATGACCTTAAAGCTCACCTTGTTCCACCCCTACTATGGGCAGGAACATCTTCCACTAGCCCAGGTTGCTCCAAGCCCCATCCAACCTGGCCTTGGACACTTCCAGGGATGGGGCAACCACAACTTCTCTGAGTAACCTGTGCCAGGGCCTGCCCACCCTCACAGGGAGCAACTTCTTCCTAACTTCTAATCTGTATCTCTCCTCTTTTAGTTTTAAACCCTTCCCCATTGTCCTATCACTACCTGTCCATATAAAAAGTCACTCTTCCTCTTATTTATAAACCTCCTTTAAGTACTGAAAAGATGCAGAAGGTGAATACATTCGTAGATTTAATAAGGTCTAAAAGGTGTAGAGGAGATTAGGTTTGGTGCTTTCTCTGGCATAGCATTCGTGGACATCATGTTGTTTTCATCCTCCCAACCAGTGCTAAGAATAATATGCCAAATGATCATCATCAAAACACCAACCCTACCCCTTGCTCTGTGCAGGTCAGCAGGTAACTGTGCAATAGTTCTCATAGTCAGGAATGAACATGCAAAACATTCTGTTTTCATTAATTGTGTCGCAAATAAATAATCATTGACAAACCTCAGGGAAGAGCGTTGAGGGCCAGTGATGCTGTGAACATCCAGGGAAGGATCCATTTCAGAAGTTCCTGAAAACACGAACTTAAGGTGTTTTTAGAACACACCTTCAGTGTTGGAGAGCCCAGGACTGCCTTGGGCAGGTGATTTTTGTGGTTTATCAGTTTTCTGATGGAAACTGATAACCATTCCTGTTACATGCAGGGAGCAACCACAACACAGCACTGTCTGGCCAGCTCAGAGGCTGCCAGTGCTGGCTCCAAACCCATCTGCCTTGTGGCTGCTCTCACAGAGCACGATCAAGAACAGCCTTCCTCCCTTTCCCAGCCCTTTCCCCCACTGCACACATGGAGCAACAAATGGTATCTAAATATACGACAGGCTATGGATACAACAAGCAGATGGTGGGAGAACAAGGGCCCAGATCCATTAGCAGAAATCTGGATCAACTCGTGGATGAATCACTGACTCAAATCAGCGTTAAATACATGACAGACACTCCACGCCAGCCATTCCCCCGGGAGCTGGACGCCTTCAGACACAAACCCAGGGCTCCCACTTTCTTGCATGTGTCTTTTTGCAGATGTACACAGGAGGGCAGCAGACATTTACTCTGCGCTTGGCACAGCATCCCTTCCCAAGCCCTGCCTTGAAAAGATGCTGTTGGGATAGTGTAAACTGTCCGTCAGCACGGGGGGATGGATGCCTGTGAAACAGCCCCATAAAAAACCCCAAAGAGGCTGCAATTAGACAGAGTGCACATTTCACTGTTATGGCTACACAAAAGTTGCCTTGGATTTTTTCCTGCTGGTGGGCTAAATTCACCCCCTGGCAAATCATCTCTGGATATTCCTTTCTTCTCTCTAGTTATTGAGTGTTTGATATCCCTTGTGTAATTTTTTGCAGTGATTTTCATTCTCCAGGGAAAACACAGTTTTATTTTTCCCACTGAGGTGCTGATACGAGCATCTCAATCATCTCCTTCCCCTTGTTTCCTGATGGACAATATCTCGGGGAAGAGAAGAGTGTGTTAGAAGTATCCTCTAATTCCAGCTAATGAACGTGGAAACCATTATTTAGGTTTGGAAGATAAAGGCCTGCAAGAGGGTGTTTCTCAGCAATGTTTCTATTTTTTGTAAGTGGGTACAATTAAAACAATTGTCTTTAGCCTGCAAAAATACCCACTGTCTCCTTCCTGCCCCCAGCCCAGCTCCACTCACTCTTTTGACTTTGGCTTCTTGATAACTTTGCCCATGATCCAACACAAATTCTGCACATTTTTGTTGGTGCTGACTCAGATTAAAGATTTTTGGGCAGAGCAGTGTGTTTTGCCTAAGAATTTGCTCAGGCTGATCCTGATTAAAGCATTAATTGTTGTGTGGTTGGATTCTCTTCAGCTGTCTGAAAAGAGCTGAGCATGGGTGTCTGAGCTGAGATGAGCCACCACCAACAGTCTCATGGTCTACAAGAAGGGCCAGTGTTGGCTGCCCACTCTCAAACATCCCATTCCATAGAATGATTAACATTGGAAAAGACCTCTAAAATCATCAAGTTCAATCATTAACCCAGCATTGCCAAGCCCATCACTAAATCATGACCCCAAGTACCATATCTACATGACTTATTTAAATATCTCCAGTGATGGTGACTCTACTACTACCCTGGCCAGCCAGTTCCAGTGTTTGACAACCCTTTCAGTGGAGAAATTTTCCCCAATTCTTCCTAATTTCCTCCTTAGCACAATTTGAGGCCATTTCTTTTTGTTCCATCACTTGTTAGGTGGGAGAAGAGACCAACCTCCACCTGGCTCTTTCAGGTAATTTTACAGAGCAAGAAGGTCCCCCCTGAGCCTCCTTTTCTCCAGGCTGAGCCCCCCCAGCTCCCTCAACTGCTTCTTACCATATTTGTGTTCCAGACCTTTCAGTAACCTAAAATGATATAGAATGAATTCTGAGATCAAGGCCAATTTTCTTTCTATTTAATTCTATGTACCAGACTGGGGGTGCACATCTCATGTACAAAGTACCTCAAAGACCAAGAATACACTGATCTCTTGGGTAATTTGCATTGCCCTCTGAAAATAGCTGTTTTGTTCAGCAGTAGAGAAGGACTTTCAGAAATAACATCCTCAGGTAGGTGTGTACAATTAGATAAGGTGATTTGTGCCCTAAAGTCAAATTTTACATGATTTTTTGAGCACTGAAATTAGTGGGATTTAAGAACCTAGGTGCTTTAATCAAAAAAAGAAAAAAGCAATAGCGTTGATTCATCGGCCCACAGTCCTGTTGGTTAATATGTCACAGGAATTGAACACAGATCCGGTGTAATCCACTAAGAATAATCATTCACGCTGTGAGATTCCACAGCCTGACACACGCAGAGCAATCCCATCACAAACAACACGCATCAAAAGTCACGGTGGGAAAATGACTGAAAGTGTCTGAAATAGTAACACTGCCTGTTGCTATAATCCTTAATAGGATAATGTCACTGGGGACTGGGATTATGGGAGATGCTGTGTGGAATGAGGCTGGTTTGTATCACGGGAGTCCACTAAGGCAAAACATACAGTAAAGAAAAGCCTGACCAAGCAAAACCCAGACATCGTCCAGCTGTGATTTCATGGCAACAAATAGGATTGGGGATTTTTCTTATCTCAAAGTTTTATCCTGTCTTTTTGCCATGGAATTGCAGCCCAAACAATGAATTCTGATTTGAGGAGTTTAACTCCTGAAACAGAAATGTGCAGGCTGGGAGTACCAGGAATATGGGAACCGTCTCAGTGTGTTGAAATAAAATCCCCGGCATGGTTTGCTCTGGTGGCTGTATTGGGAATACAATGTTAATTGCTGGACTAGGCTCGGGGCAGCTAATGAGTAAAGAATCTCAATGGATTGGGGTCTTAATTACCTGATTTACTTTAACCTGATTTCCTCTAACCCACCAGGTCAGTAGGACTAATCCCAGAACACGACACTATGCTGTGTGATATCTCCAAACAGGTCCAAGGATTTCCAAAGATGAAGAAGAAAGTGGGAAAAGGTGCTAATTTCAGTGGAAAATTAGACACCAATGGCTAATAAGGAAAAACCCCTTTTCTAGCTACTTACCAACCTGAAAACCCAAAGACACATCAGATCTTACCCCCCAGATGCCTGGACTTCTTCTCCTGCTCCCAGCCAAGCTAAGGAAGCACTGTGGAAAGAATTTCACCTGACTTTGGAGGCTTTCAGTGTCAGCACAACTCACCTCTCCTTCCCAAAACTCTCTGTGCTGTGCAGTTAGCTCTACAATTTCCTGTTTCTCCCAGCTGGAAATAAAAAAAAACAAACCGTGGAATCATTAAGGCTGGAATAAAACAACCAAGACCATCAAGTCCAGCCTTTATCATCAAGTTCAAACCTTCTTATAAATTGAGAACATCAGCACCCAGAGGGAAATGTCTCAACCAGTAAACACACAATAAGTCAGGCTTTGTGAGACCAGCACTTGAGCTGGCTGCATGAGCTGCAAATCTTTATCCCTTTCTTCTACCTGATGCTTGCCATTCTTTACATCTTGGATCTCCCTGGTCTCAGAAGCTGAAGTTTGCCCTGGGTGCAACTTCTTTGAAGTGATTTGCATAACTCTGCTCGTTTTTCCCCATGGGACTCATTTTGGTTACAGTCTACACCAGGTTTATCCAGACAGGTATCTGGTCTCACTTTTCTGTTATCCTTTCAGAAGTAGCATAGGGTGTCACTCAGTGGTGAAAATCATGTTAGAATGAGGTCCCTGAACCCACAGACAAAGTCCTTTCTGGGCTCTCTGATAAGGGTGATAAACTCTGCCATCTAGAGAGGACATCCCTCTTCTCACCCTATCTTATTAATACAGAAGAATCGTCAAAGAATTATATGACTTATTCTAATAACTCTAATTAAATGAAATAATCAAAAAAGATCCTTGGTTTTGAGTTAAGGGTCTTTTATAGTTCTTTTTGTTGTGTTGTGCTTTATCTCATATTCTGTGCTCCTCATGCGGTGTCTTCAGCCCTTGTTTCATTAAGAGATAAGAGAAAAAGGGAAACGAATTAAAGAGAATCAGCATAAAAATTCATATCCATAAAAATTTTAAGTAACAATGGGTTGGAAACAGCAACTTGTAAGCTGAGTTTCAGATTCATCTCACTTTCTTTAGTGGTCTAAGATTTGGGGTTTTAGTCTGGACCGCCCCTATCTTTATTACCCACAGACACAGGAAAAACACAGCCTTCTCCAGAGACTGCTGTCTAAGATGATTTATCATTAATTGAATGGTCTCACTGGACCATAAAGTGAGCACATCGTGTGCTTGAAGGGACACATATGCCTAAATGATTAGGAACTACAGTTATTAGCAGTAAAAGTTGATATTGCTTGGGTTGTGATGACATGCCAAGCCTGTTTATGTTCGGGAACCTGAGTCAAGCTTTACTCTAGAAATCTGTACCCACACACCTACAGTGGGAACAAGGTCCCTTCCAAAACTGCTCTTGGAAGCTCTTTCCCTTGCCTATTTTTAAAACCCAGTCATTGAGAATCCATCACACACGTGGGTGACTTAATTTTATGCTTACGATAATTATGTGCCGAGTTACACTTCAGAATAGAGCATGTCAGTACCTTCCTATTTTAGCAGAATTTCTAAAGTGTTTAACTGAAACTAATGTTTTTTTCCCATTTTTAAAGCCCCAAATGAACATTTTGATCACCTTGTTTGATCTCCCGACAACAGCTGTCTACAGCATTATACCCCTCTATTGCTGAATTTAACATCCAAACACAACACATGCATTTCATGAGGACAACCAACCTTTAATAAGGCTGAAGAAGTGAAATCCAACCAAGTTTCTGATTTCTATGTTGATTACATTTTTTGTTTTTACAAATACAGAACATTTGTAAAGTGAATTTAAAATTAAGCAGTGCAGCATCTTTTCCCCCCAGAATAATGTAAACAAAACTATTCAACTCTGTTGCTTCCCAACTACTGATCTGCTGCTCTGACCTTGTAATCAGAGAAGACTGTGAGCCCTGCATTGGTCTTTGAAGGCTGCTAATAATTAAATCCTATTGTTTCTCTGAAACAGAACATGACTCTTGCAATTTGTAACCAGAAGCAGTATAGCTGCACGGAACAATGTTGGATAAACATGCCCTTCAAAGATCAAAGGATGCAGGGCTTTGTCAATTAAAAGGGAAAAAAAAATAATAAAAAAAAAAAATCAGCATAGCTAAACTGCTGTTTCTCAGCAACTCGGTGCGGGTGCAGATCTGAGGCTGCCCAGATTGCTTTGCTTTCATTCCACGCTCTCGAGGGTCTCCTCATTGCCCACAGTGCCTGGGGAGGCTGGCACACCCAGATGGGAGCTGGGAGTCTGTGGGCAGAGGGAGAGAGTGCCCCCCTCGCTGCTAATTAAGCGTTCAAAGGGTTTGTGGTCCCTTCAAGCAGCACATCTTTGGGACATTAAATGGAAATGGGCTTCCAAGAGAAAACACACACGCAATGTGTGCAAGCAGGCAGTGGGCAGGAGGGAAACGAAGGGGTTCGGCTTCTTTACTCCCCTCTGAGAGCCCTTCCCTTCTCCACAGGTTTCCATCAGAGTGTCTGTCCTCTTTACCATGCAGAAACTCATCCTGATGCCACTTTGGCTGAGCAACTCCAAGAGGAGGTAGGAAATGCTCAGGTTGTTTAAGGGGTTTACCCCTTTCCATCAACGGCCATGTCTTCAAATGGTCCCTTTCCAGTGCAGATGGGGAGCAAACATCTGGTGGAGGGTGGAAATGGTCTATAGGGCTATAAGATTTTCATCTGAAATAGAGGAGGGAAAGGCATTTTTCTTCTGAGAACAAGGGTATTTGTTTCCTTTACCTCTTGTCCTTCTGGACACGAATTCTTCTGATTATGAGTGTCTGGACTTAGATTTATTAGTACAATGAGAGGAATGTAAAGCATGTAATGTTGAACCTATGTGCAAGAGAATTATATAACCCAGGCTCCTGCTAAAGAATTACAGATACTTTTGGGGTTTTTTTGGCACTTTTTGATAAAGCAGACCTATTCCATCCTGCTCCCTGTTTATACTTCATTTTAATTTCCCAGTTCTTAGACATTATCATTCCACTTCAGTGAACATTTCACAGTTGCCTCAAAATAAATCTCTCTCTCTGCCTTCCTGTCTACTAAAGACAAAATCTTATTTTAATGAGTTAAATTCGAGTATCAGTTAAACTGAGGAAAGAATCTGGCCCATAAAGTTTGACAAATGATGATGATTTGAAAAAATAAAACGTACACATTGTGTCTAAACACAATTGACCTCACTCCTCTCAGCTGTCCTGATGTTCAGCTGCTTGGAAAATTTCCTCCAGGGAAAACCTTTATTAAATGATTTGTGCATCTCTTACATTTTGTTCCGAATTATCTCGCTCCCTTGTTTTATTTCTTCTTCAGGCTGGCTGCTTGCTACAGCTAATTTGGTTGTCCTTGCTGGGACTACCATAAATACTCTTTCCCAGTTGTACTTTGTAAGCTGAATTAGTCAAGTGATCTTGGTTATAACATTCAAGCAAATAGTGGATAAGATTAAAGACTGGGAGAACTTTATGGTTGGAGACACCCTTTTAAAGTCACCCATAAAGGAGTATGAGCAAAAAATGCTGACAAGGCCCGAAACATTTCATAGATGCTAAAATTGTGACCTTCAGGATTGTGTTAGGGGGGATTACTGTTCACTCAGTCCTCTCCCTACAATGACTGTATTAAAGTATGACACCCTCTTTGGAATTAGTAACAAGGAGACGTTCATAAAAATAGATGAAATATCAGATGGAAAACAAGGAGATAAAGCCTGACCTGTAAATTGAAAGACAGAGCATTGGAGCCTGCAGGAGCCTCCAGGTATTCTGCTCTGACTGTGAAGTAGAGAAGGTGACATCCTACCTGGGGAAAGTGGTACCAGAGTCACCAAAGCAACAGAAAAAGTTGTTTCTTCACCTCCATCTTTGCTCTCTGGGCTCTTATTTCACCCTGACAATTCTCAGAGCTTTAACCTGTGCATGCCTGTGGCTCTTGGGTGGAAGTCATAGCTGGAGAAGACTTGCTCTTGGTTTCAGGGTGGCACGGATTTGCCATTGCCCCTGGAATTAGTGGTGATCCCCATGGCACATGGTCCTGCACGACTCCAGGCAGAATGGAGCAAGAGTTGTCCTTACAATTATGTCTTACTGTCATGAGGTTGAAGCCCCTGCTTTTATTTTTAAAGCTGTAGAAACACTTCATTCACTGAAACCTAATTCCAGGGTAGCAGAGGGTGACAACAGGGCTGGAATTATTTCTGACTGGGTGGAAATGGATAAATATCCTTTGTCAAAAATTCACTTTTTTGTTTTTCCAGACAAGCACAAGTTGGAACATTTAATTTCAGCATTTTTGAAAACAAATGTTCTTCCTTTTCAGTTTTTAAATAGCTGTTTTCAACTCTGAAATTGCCAATGCTTGATTTAGAAGGCTTACAGAAATCATTAAAAATGCCCCATCAGCTACACAAAGTGTTTTGACCTGAAACATCTCTCTTAATTAATTAAAAAAATATTTTGCTTTTTTTTCCCCCCATTAGCTGACCTCATGTGCCACTCCTCCCCTCATGTCTCCAAAATAGAGTTTCCAAAATCATTATTAAGTTTGGAACCAATTATTCTTACAGTTTGCTCAGACCTTTCGAGATGTGGTGGACAGAGCTACTTTCATGTCGAGGTTGACTTTAAACAAAGAAGTTCTCTAATATTAAATTGAAAAAGCTCAGGCTTTATCCTAATGAGAAAGGTGAACAATTACAATGAGAAAAGTATTAGAATATCAGTATTTGTTGTAGAATCAGAAGCCCATATTTGTTTAACCCTCCAGCACCACACACAGGATGGATAGATCTTTATTTTTACAAGATCTTTCTTGATATTAAAGGGTAAGTCTATTCATCTATAATAAACCTGGAAAATTCCATGGTGCCAAAATGCATGAGACAGCATAAACATGATCTGAGACACTTTGGGAACAAGCAACAATTCCACTTTTCTTGCAACAGATGACACCGTTCGACACTAGAACAAGAAATACCTGTTGCCTGTGCTGTGACATCTCTTGAAAACAGCTCCTTATTTGTGGCACTGATATAAAAACTGTGTTTTATGGAGCTTACCCAACCAGCTTTGCTATGTCAGGTTATCACAGATACATTTTTTCCCAATTCATTTTGAAACCAACTACTGTTAAGAGGCTGTAACAAGGGATGTAACTTGCTCCTTTTGCTTCCATTCAAACAGTTTGAATAACCCCCCATTTCAGCCTTTTATGGTCCCTCTTTCCATTGTACTTGTTTTATTTTACTTTTCTCCACGGGGATTGAGCCACTTTATTCAGGTCATTTTCTGCAATATCATGTTAGCCCATTAAAATGTCAAACAATTTATTGTCCATTCAGTCCACCTGCCTGTCCTTTCCCCCTAAAAAGCACAATCATTTCTGTAAGCTCTCCATTCCCCTGCATGTTCAAAGGACCTCGTGGTTCCCCTCACCTTCTCATTAAATCCTGCTGAAGAACAGTCGCCTTGGAAACCAGGGAGTTGATCCAGCAAAGGGGCTGAGCATCCTCACCTTGCCTTGACTTTGGTGGGAGGTGAAAGTGAGAGGACACTTAGCACATGGCCAGCAGAGAAACCATTAGGCATCAACTCCTGTTTTCCTCTAGTTTCAGCATGGTGGGAAGTGATGCTGGTCCTTACACACCCTCCCATCCTCCAGGTAAAGAGCAGAAAGAGGTTGAAACAGCTGATGCTTTTCTGGCGTCTGAAAACTCATTTGAAGAGACTTTGGAAATGGAAACGCATTCTAAATACCATTCAAATGAACAAACTTTTTCTGGAAGTCTAAGACAACTCAACTTTCTTTCCAGGCTATTTATAATGTGTCACTGAATTTCTAAGGGAGCTACCAGGGTTGCTATAGCATGAAACCAGTTTGGATTAAAAAAAAAAAGGAAAAAAAAGAAAACCAAATAAACACATCTTAAGCATTCCTTGAGAGAAGAGAGAATCTTTCCAAGGACTCAGGCAATGTAAGCACCAAATCTCAACATTTCCAAGAAAAACATCCCAGGGTTTGGACAATTGCCAGTGAAAAAATGAAGTCTAGATTGCAGTGATAATCCCAGCAAGAGGTAACTTCAGTAGATAAACTATCCCTGGGAACAGAGCTCCCTCTGCTCAGGCCACCCTGCATTATCTCAGGGCACAGTCACACAAATGCAGCAAGTTTGCTTCCAGTGCCACCTCAGCCCTGGAGCAGGAGATCTGATTCCTTGAAGCCTTCAGGCTTCCCTGGGAGTTCTCCCCAGGCTCACCTGGTTCCATACAGAGCCATTTCTTGGATCTGCACCTTGATAAAGGTACCATTGGCCAAGGTCCAGAAAAGCAGAGCATCTATAAAGCCCGACAAAACAAACAAACAAAAAAAGACCTTTGCAGGATCACAATCTAGTGGAGATGACAAATTCCCCTCATTCTTAGCTGGAGGTCTCAAATACCTCACTGGAGCTTCCTCTTGGTCCTTGTGTGCTGGCACTAAGAGGTTCATGTGGTAAATCTGTGAGAAGATGTTTCCCCTCTGACTGAAGGTCATACCAGACTTTCTTCTCCTCAAATGTAATGGAGATTTTTACCCCCAGACAGAAGTTTGCTCCTGTGGGTTACAGATCTTTCTCTGGGCTGTTCCACAAGGAATATCATCATCTTCTCATCCACACAACATACAGTGCTTTGATTCCCCTGAGTTAGAGAGTGGTAAATCCTCAGGGAATTTCTGCTGATCCCAAGATTTCTTTCAGATCTCAAATTTGGTCAAGACATTTTGCAGAAAGTCTCCAGGAATATTTTTTGTGACTCCTGCTCTTGATGCTTTTGCTGTTCATTCTCAGGTAAGTTTTTCTTTGTTTTGTTTTCTTTATGTTTGGTTGTGCTGTGTGTTATAAATAAATAGGGAAAACAGGAAAGGAACTAAATTCCTTATGGTCAAAGGTTTTACTTTGATTTTAGATGAAAAAGACTTTTTGAACTTGAGGAAATGAGCAGTGGAAAGAAGTCTGAACTCAAAACCCACTTGAAAAATAGAACTTTCTTCTTTTGCATGGGTCTATCTGGAAGCCTTTCTACCTAAAAGCAGTCTCTTAAAAAGTACTGTGCTACAAAAAGGCAGAACCTCCCACAGAAAGATTCCAGGACAAAACTTTGCCATGTCATTTGATGCTCTTCTTCTGAATTCCTTATGTCTTTGTGTCCATGTGTCAAGCTGATTTTTTTAAAGAAAAATATCAATGACCTCAATATTACATTTTAGTCATGTCTAGAGGCACGAAATGATGTTAGAGCTACTGGCTAACAGGTGCTACAGAAACACCAAGGAAATAATTTTTTATGCATTTCAATTGGGACACAAGTTAGCAAAAAGGATTCAATACCTTGGTTTCCCCAAGTTCACCCAAGGCATGAGGAATGACTCTCCCAGCATCACCCAGAAGTGTGTAAAATAGAATTACAGAATGCTTTGGATTGAAAGGGAACTTAAAGATCATTTCATGCCAACCACACCTTCCACCAGACCTGGTTGCTCAGGGTCCCATCCAGCCTGTCCTTGAACACTTCCATGGATGGGGAAGAGCAACAAGAAAGATAGAAAATAAGATTTGAATGACACAACACAGGATGGACAAGGTTATTATGGAGTTGTTGATGTGCAATAACTTTTTTCAGTACAAGGAAGCCACTGAGGATCTGAACATCTCCAAGAGCAATAGGGTATGAAAAGGGTAGTGCTGGTGGGCAGGAAAGTACAGCACTGACATCTTGGTTTGGGACCATGAGCTTTGCTGAGCTACCTACAGCAAAACTGTGCTCTTCTGAAAATCTAGCCATGAGCAGGGGGAAAAAAAAGGCTTCTTATTCAAGCTGAAATATACTATTCTCTACCTTACAGAAGCAGTTGGTGTTAAATGTCTCTCTCTTCTGCCCTTTTCTCCATCATTTGCAATGCCAAATTTTATTCCAGAGGCTGTTTCTTGGAAGAAAGCAAAGAAACTTAACAACTGCAGGGATTTAGAAACAGGTAAACGACAGCAGTTTTCTAATACCTACAGCAAGGACAGAATAAAGTCAGGGCAGTCTCACCTAGACAGAAGAATTCACTGTTACTTTCCCAACACTGCAATGCTGGTACCATACCTGCTGTTCACACAGTAACAGGGAACTTCCAGGGCATTCTTAGCCCTTAGGGGTCACAGATCTGAATTCCTTGCCTTCCTGTACACTGATTTTCTCCCTGATTTAGGGCAAGCTTAGACCCAAACAAGTGCCCAGTCTCAGCTTGAAAAAAAAGATAAATGTATTTCTGAAGTGGAAAATGCTTGGTCAACAGTGTCTTGGTTACAGTAGATGGACTCAGGAGGAGGCAGCTCTGGATCCCTGTGTTGCAGGGATTTGCACCTCCAAGAGAGGCTTTCTGTACTGACTAATAATATGCTTCTAATTAAGGTTGTTGCTATAAAATCTCTAATCTGATAACACATTGTGCAGGAAGCAAGAAGACATCTGTTCCTCTGAACACATCAATATTAAGGTGGATTCTGGATGTAAAATTTTCCCCCTGCTGTTTAACAATGCCACTGGCAGGAGAGATCTCCCACATTAATACCTGGCAGCAAATGTTTTGCAACAGGGCCATGTATTCCATGGAGGATTGTGTGAAAATAAGATTTAATTTTCCCTGGTAAAGCATCCATCATGCATGTGATTTTTTTGTGGAAGACAACAATACCTCCCATCAATAAAATCAAGCTGGTGGGTGAACAAGACTAGTTAGAGACAAAAACATCTGTGGCCTCTCTTTGGAACTTACAAATGGAACGAATTTGGACTTGGGTGAGAAAATTTCCTCAGTGAAAAGGTTGCCCAGCCCTGGCACAGCTGCCCAGGGCAGGGGTGGAGTCACCACCCCTGGAGGGATTTAAAAGCTGTGCAGATACGGCACTTGGGGACATGGTTTGGTGGTGGCCTTGGAGGTGTTGGGTTAATGGTTGGATCTGGTGATCTGGAGATCTTTTCCAACCTAAATGAGAGAAGGAGTAGAGGCTCCATGCAGAGCCACAAGTGTCTGAAGCCAACTGTGCCTTCCAGTTCTTACAGCAAGGGACACTCAGCCCTCCTGCATCTCAGATCCCAGTTTTGATACCAGTTCATCATCTGACCTTGAGCCTCAGGTGTTTTAGATCTTTAATACTTTATCAGAATGACAAGAAGAGAGCCAGCAGCAGCAGAAGACAAGAGGAGAGTGCAGTAACACTGAATGATGCAGCAAAATGTGTCTTCAGAGCCAAAAACCCCCCATCTCTCAGGCTGGCTTGGAGCAGGAAAACCTGTGTCAGAATTAAAGATTTGCACTTCTCAACCACCAGAGTTACACTGGGGAATAGATGGGAGTATAGATTATGCAAATAAGGATCAAAATACTTGCGCATCTGTTTCAATCTTTTATTCTTAGACTTTTAAAATTGTAATCAAAAGTGTATGTATTACAGCTCAGCTACCCAAAGGAATTGGGGCACCTCATTCCCATGCCACTCTGCAGGAAAAATATATGAGAGCACGGGACCAAGAAGGAGCAAAGTGCTCCACAGCACTTACAGACAGGATGCAAATGTAATACAACTGCTCTTCTCTCTTCATTTGAAAAGAGGCCCCAAACCAAAGGTTCAGCCCCATGCAGGACTCAGCATGGCTTGGGGAGCTCCCATACATTGGCTATTTGTGGTTATGACCTGCCTGACCCCTTTGAGTCCATGGAAAATATGTAATAACACAACCTAATATTCACTGCTACCTTTAGGCAAAAATAAGTCGTATTGCCCTATGACTTTGGTTCTTTAAGAAGGAATTCAGTGACAATTGTCATGGCTAAGCTGCTCCATAACCACTTGTTCAAGTGGTGCCTTGCTTGCAGCTCTGATGACAACATGGTATAGGAAGAAACGAGCTGAATGCACAGTGAGGAGAGACAGGGCAATAGAAGTGAGGGATGAAACCCTTAGGGTTTGTTTCCAGAAGCACTTATGAGTGACTTTACTCATTTGTCACTTCCCAGCAGAGCAGCTCAGCAGATGCAAGGACAGCTGGACCACAAATTGCTTGCAGCCCCAGCTTTGTGTATGGTTTGTGTGAGTTTAAAAGTTCCCTAAAAGCACTTCATTCTGGGACTCAGTGAGTGTTATTGCTGGCAGTAATGCTGCATCACATAACACAGGGGAGCTGGGTAGAGGGAGTACAGAAAGGGACACAGCACAGCACCAGGAATGACAAACAGAAACAATGGAATAGGTTGTCCAGAGAAGTTGTGGAACCCTGGAAGTGTTCAAGGTCAGGCTGGATGGGGTTCTGGAAGGTCTAGTGGAAGGTGTCCCTGCCCATGGCAGAGGGCATAGAACAAGACATTCTTTAAGGTCACTTCCAACCTAAGTTAATTCTATGATTTTATGACAGAAGCAGACCTTCTTCTTGCCTGTGTTGCCTGGAGAGTTTAGGTCAGGATGTTATGGCCTCTCCATCCATCTGCCAGTTTCCCTGTCTCTGTGACAAAGCCAGGGGAGGGCTAAAGGGTCTGACCTGTCTCAGCCCCTTCTCAACCTTGTCTCCGTCTTGTATTAAATATAATCATAGAGCTGAACTATCACATCCAAGGACATCAGGCATCAGATCCACAACTCACCCTTTCCAACAGGAATCTTTTCATTAACACCACTGAGATTTGCAGGGCTAAGCCCCAGCAAAGAGAAGAGCAGAACTGGCTGTGGCCTTTCCCAAAACTGATGGAAATAGCCAGAAACTTTCCTTTCTACAGTGACCCTTGGCAGATTTGTTGTTTTCTCCTTTATTTTCCCTGAATGGTGTTGAGAGTGGATGTTTTTGTATTAATAAAAAGTTACCATGGAAAACAAGCTGCCCACTGTCATACCAAGAGCCCACGTGAGCAGGGCTGGGATCTCTAGCTGGTCACATCACATGTAAAATTCATGCAGCTCTATCTGCATCTGAGGCACTTGTGCAGCCCATCCAGGGCTGGGAATGCCTCATGCAAGTCCCAGACCATCTCTTCACCACCGTTTCCAGAAGGTTTCTTTCTCTCCAAAGCCAGGCAAGACGGATGAAATCCCCACTCCCCCAAACACACATCTCAACAAAAAGATTTGCTCCTCGGAGCCAAGAACACTGAACTCCTTTACCTTTCATTTTGATGGTTTCCATGGAAACCATAAAATTAAGCTATGCAGTTACTCACTGGAACATTATATAATCTGCCAAACACTCACTTGTTTTTCAACAAACGTGTTTGTTCTAGGTATCTTTTTTTTTTCCTTTCCCAGTATGATCAGCCTGATCCATGTTGATCTGATTAAACAAGGAGCAGTAGTGTAAAATCAGGTATTAAAATGCAACTTCTGTCAGTTCTCCTCTCCAGAGAATGACAGGCTGCCTGCTCCCAGTGCCTTGCAGCCGTAGTGAAGGTATTACAGCACTGCTCAGCACCTGATCATAGAGGTGGGGCTGCACTGATGAGGGTCTGATCCCAGTCCTGGCCTTGGGGATACTAAATAGGGTCCAGTTCCACACTGCTTCAGGTTATGTACATCCATTCAAGGAGTATGCAAAAAAATTTGGTCATATGCAGTGATTTGTTTGTTTAATTAGGACCACAAGGCAGGATAGAATGGACCGACTTCCATTCAGTTTCCCAGCTGCACCTGAGAGATCATATTTTGGACAAACACTGTGGAGTATCCAGCAATTTTTAGCAAGAAAGAAAAAATTGATTGTAAGGAAATGTTAATACCCATTTTTCCATGTTTCTTACATTCAGCCATCCCTGCTGCAACTAGACCACAGAGAGCAGTGGTGTTTGGGATGAAGGAAGGTGCTGAACAATCACTCTAACTTTTGTTGCCAGATGTATTACTTTAAACAGAGCTCAGCAAAACCACTTAGCTTTTCTTTGTTTTGTTCAGGATACACGACCCTGCCACAGTAGAGAATAATGTCAGAACTTTCCCACCACTGGTGAGAATAAACTGCTCCCTTTGTAGCTGCAGAGGGCAAAGGAAAGACCTCAGTTGGACCTTAGGGCTTGCCCAGAAAATGATAGGAGAAAAGGAGGCCACAGACAGACAGGGGTGTACAAGCAATGTCTTAGGAGAAGGGTATGAAAAGGACTGCAAGTTGTGGCTCAAAATCCATTACCTTCCAGGGCTGTGTCTCTCAGGATATGTCTTTGCTAGTTAACTAAAAATGTCCAGGAGATTACTCAGGCCAGAACAAGTCATTATTTGGGTGCTTTAGTACTGACTTGGTCCTGTGCTGAGTCTCAGATGATGCTGATGAGTGTGTAGATACAGCCCAGAAGAGGTTAACTTATCTGGGGTGCAGAAGAGGAGAGTTCAGGTGTCATGATGTTTCCATGAGGGCCAGAAATTGGCCCTGGTCCATTTTATTTGCCAGTAAGTTAAATCATGTTTTCGAAGAAGTTATCAAGTCCAGCACAGGCAGTGTAAATTAAAGCTGACAGAGATGCAGTCTCTTGTCTTGGCAGCATCCTTCTTTATGTCTCCAATCAATTTATCCCTTCACCAAAACCCACATCTTCCTTGAGCACTGCCAAGCCTTGGCATAGCACCTTGAAAACCCCTTTCTGGGATGATGCCCTTTGTTTCTGAAATGCTGCTGACAAACCCAAAGAAAAGCTGGGAACTCTCCTCACACCACTGACCATGTTTGCCATCAGGTGGCATCACAAAAACATCACCCATATCCCTGGAAAATCTGTCTTTCCATGGGTTAATCTCAGTCTGCTCCAGCCTCTTCTCACTCGCTGGCTTCGTGTGACATGTGAGACAGTGATCTTAGTATGATACCAAGAGAAAATGCTAAGTAACTGAAGCAGCTGCTGGTGCATCATTTAAAGAGCACACATATTCAATAAAAGAGGCCTTTGCAAGTCTATAAATAGTTGAAAACAGCAGATAAGTAATTATTTGAGAGTCAAAAAAACTCCAGGCAATCTCAGTTGACACAACAACACACATCATGGCTCATAACTTCCAGCCTGAGATGAGCTGAGGATGAAATTTGAAGGAACTGGAGGTTTCCTGGATTTGCCAAAATGGTCAGCTAATTTCCCCATTTCAGTGATAAATATTGGATACCTTTCTCTCACTGAACACTTACATATTCCACTTTGTAGTCAAGAGGTTCAGCCAGGTAATTCCTGGCATTCCTGAAAAAAACTGGTTTTACAGATGGAAAGAGTAGTTTAGGAAGTCAACACACACTTATTCTATCTTTTGACTTGTAGGAAAAAACATATAATCTTAAGGTGCATAATAAATCACTGCAAAACAGACTGAGTTTAACATCTTTGCAGGGTCTATTCCTTTGAATTTTCTGTTTCTCTGCTTCAATATATTACTTGATGTGAGGAGTTTCCTCACTGTATATTCACTTTCTCCTGTACCAAGCAGCATCATTGCTAGATGAACAAACCATAGGATGGTAAAATTTTCACCATAATAAAGAATCAGCATGAAGTATAAAGAAAATATCAGATACTGATAATATTGGTGGTTCTCTACTTTCTCCTGAACAGGGTTTTACCAAGCCTGCAGACAGACCTCCCTGTGAGCATCTTTATCCATGAACTTGTAGCATCTGGGTGACAAACCCACAGGCGTATTTGTCTTCCAAACTTTTATGGTGAAGTTTAACTCCCTTTTATAGATGTATTTTTTTTATTTTTTCTTTTTTTTAACAAGCTGTTCATGATTATTAGCTGCAAAGCTCAAAGGCTGTTGTTATCCCCTTGATTTTCTTTTTGCTTCTTTCTACAGATGGTTGTTCACACATTTCTCTGCTACATCAGAGTAGTGTAGTTACTATAGTTACTCTGGTTACTACCCCTATTTCCAGCCTGAAGGATTATTCAAAACACCAGAATGTGGAAAATGCAGCTACCACTGGTGATGTGTCAGAAAAGTCTCTTAAGAGAGAAGTTTCTGTCAACAGGAGTGTTCAACCAGAAAGAAACCCTTTGCTGTGTTTTCTGACGTGGTGACATCAGGTGGATAAGCCACAACTTCAGTTAATCTTGCAGAACTTTGCTGTGTCAGCCTCACCTCGGGGATTTCTAGAAACTATTCCTAGGAACTAATCCCCTTTACATAACAGGAAAAGTTTCTAAAGGAAACAAACCTTGTTAGCAATTTCTTTAGTAAAGTCTCCACAGCAATTCCTTTAGAAAAGCCGCTGTGCGACTTTTGGAGGACAGAATTGCATGAGGAGAGTGTACCCTTCCTTAATGAATTCAACTTCGGAGTTGCTTCTCTTTGGATATCACCTCAATACAACATCATTTGTACTAACAAGGTCTTTAATTGGGACAGCTCAGAAATCACATGCTAAACCAAGACAAAGTGAAACCTCCCATGCAAAACCCCATTGGTTTTGCACCCAATTAGCAGGAGTTTCCATCCCCTGGTGCTTCCAGTGGGAAGCTAGGGGGGTTAGCAAACTTTCCTGCTCCGTAAGAATACAAACTGTAAAAATGGGCAACGGTTAAAACATTTTAAATCTTTCCTCAGACTCCTCAATATTAAAAAAAAACCCTAAACAAACCACTAATAAAGTCAACATCAAATTATGAAGGAGAGGAATCAAGTTCTAATTTCTACAAGATTGCCAAGAAGTCATGTGTATACATTAGATATATATCTATATCTATAGAAATATGTTATATAGATACATTATATATATCAGATATATTTTAGATTATATACATTATATATATTCTATATATATTTATATATATATAGAAAGAGGGATAAATATTGATATCATACATATATATGTATTTCCACAAGTCTAATATATAGCTGATTTAATGATCCTGTGACACTCATACATTCACGCATATATTACATGTATCTGTGTAATCACGTGGACACATAACTAAATGCACTTATAAACAATTTTAAGGTGTGTCTCTCCATGGCTGTGCATAATTTAAAAGCATAGAAACATTAGGCATTGATTTCTCCTGAGCTAACAGGATTGGTGACTGGATCCCTGCATCTCAGCAGGATGATTTAACACTGGGGAGGGACTTCTGTGTATGAGCCTCCCCATGTTGGGAGGCATCGGCTCTCAGTTTGCAATTTCTTTTAAAGCCATCACTGTGAAATGTGCCCTTCTGCAGGTCATGCCAAAAACTGAGTCCTTTGCTGTTGCTGGTTGTGAACACTCAGGATAAGGAGAAGCTACAGGTAGGGTGTGTTAAATCCCTGATTAAGCATGAACTGAGCGCTGCTCACTAAGAAGGATTTCACACTCATATCAAAAATTTTACACAGACCAAATCCATGACCAACGTCATTGAATATAAAAGCATCCATAGGTGAGCAAGCCACCACTGCACACTCTGAATAATCACCTCTGAGCAAATTTCACTTCTCTTCACCCTCTATTTACTACTTCTCAAATATAAATATGGCAAAACTTGAATTAGGTTTCCAAGTGGCCAAAAATTATATCAGGGCTTTTTGGTACAGGGAATTGAACTGTTCTCCCTGTCTCTTTGAACTGTCTCTGTCCCACAGAGACAAAGAACTTTTGGAGCCTGATTGTAAGTTCTTTGTCTCTGCGGAATAGAGAGGATAAGGAAGAACAGTTTGGTACTGGGTCATCCAGCTCTACTAGTTTTGTGGTGTTTTGAGAGTTCATCTCAGGCTAAAGCACATTGATAGAGACCTCCCAGTTTCTGTCCTACTATCAGACCTCAGGGTAAATCAGATGCCAAACTCCCCTAAGCCATAACTCAAAATAAGCCATTTCTTATGATATGGATCAGAATGACTAGAATGGAACAGGGTAAAAGTGCCTAAATACTCACTGTGTTCTGGACATTTCTTAACAATTCTTTCCAGAGACATGGGACAAGAAACGCCAAAAAAAAATAAAATTCAGAATAGTCTTGATGAGGATAAATTTTAGAATGTATAAGTTACAAACTCACACCTGGCACTCAGCTCTTCTCAGGAAGCAGCACTGCTGTTTGCCCTCTACAAGTGGCACTGCTCATGGAGAGAGACACTTCCAGTGATATTTTTATGCTCCTCAACCTGTGCATCTCTCTGAAGAGGAGAAGGGACTCCTTGCATCTCCTCCCAAACAGGCTCTTCATTTATGCAGCAGATTCTTGTGTTGTCTGGGATGTAACGACCTCCAGACTGACTTTCAAGGCTTGCTTTCTTCCAGGTTTATTGTCCTCCTGGCTGCCACTCCAGGTACTCAGTGCCAGGTGCTCAGGCACTTAGGATGTGTTTTTGGTGGCCAGCAACCAGAATCTCCAATAATGATCTCATGGTTTGAGTGAAACCTTTGATACACCTGTGTCTCCTTTAATAGAACAGCACTTGTTTTAATTTCCATCTGTTTATATGATGTCTCTTCTCCACCTGAACTGCCTGGAGAAGAAAACATGGAAAACTACTCAATAGACACCATGGACAGAATTACTCTCAGTTGCCATTACACAGCCTGGCTCTAACTAATAAAAAAGAGGTTTATAAAAGTTATTTACTGTAACTTTTAGAACTCCCATCAAGATGAAGGTCATACTTAGAGAAAGTGGCACCTGCCAAGACCCAGCACATCACAGCAAAAGGTTAACTTCTCAACAGCAATCAGGAGCAACTCTACTACATTTAAAGATATTACCTTGGCACAAAGTCGATGTGAAGGAGGATCTACACAGACTCTCTGCCTATATTTTAAAACATTTTAATGAGATATAAAAAATCTGAAGGAAGTCTAATTTTTCAGCAAAACTGTTTTCACTCAAACCAAAGCTGTGGACTTCAGGCAATGGGAGTCTCAGAAATTACCAGCTTGGATCCTTCTCTGCTTGAATATTTGCAAGTTTCATCTATTAGAGAAGAAAAGACCATCTGTAGTCTTTATTAAATGCTAAATATTTCCCTTAAGTTACTGTTAAAGAATAGCCAGGGTCTAATGCCATGCTTCTACCTAGGCTAATAAAGAAAACAATGGACTCCTCATGGATTTGAAGAGGATCACAGTAATTCAGGAAAGGAAAAAATCCTAACACACCACATGGCTCATGGCTCTAGTCTAATTAATGAGAGCAGTTTTTAAGCTCGTAGGCTTATTCAGGCTCTAGAGATGAGTCCTTTTGAAGGCTTTATGGCACTTATCTCCTGTTCAAATTGATGGGTTTTGTTAGTGCACCATGGAAACCCCATTCCTGACCCAGAACTCACTGTACTGTCATCACTTCAGCATTCCTGTCCTGCTTCCATGGCTGGGCATAGCAAAGTGCTTCCACTCACCACACAAACCTAAATTTGTACATCTAAACCATATACACTGGGCATCTACATGTGGATAGTCACCCAATCTCCCTTTAGTTTAGGAGGATAATAAATTATTTCCAAAGCCTGGAGAAATTCCTCTCTGAGAGGGAGAATAGGCATCTTGTAGAAGCACTGATGCCAACACAAGTGTGCAGTCAGTGTCTCACCCTGCTCCCTGTGACACAGACTCGTGCTATGTCCTAGATAATAAACAACTATTGAAATAAAAAAAGTGTCCAGCTATCCCTAATGCTGAGAAATTTGCCTCTTCTTCCTTACAGACCAAAAACTTGTCCATTTACAAAGGTGGAAATACCCCCCACGCTTCATCTCTCTGAAGAACATGTCTTCAGCTTCTTTTCTCGTGGATCTTCCCTAGACTTGCAGTCCTCTCTCTGGATTCCATGCTATCCCACCTTGGCTGCCTCACAAGGAGCAGATGATCCCTGCAAGAACTTGCTTGATTCTGGGTTGCTCAAATTATACAACTTTCATACACTGACCTAGAAGAGAACAGCTGAACTGCTGACCCTCGTTGGGTTTTGGCCCTTTTAAAGGTGTAATGTGGCTGCTGTTCTGCCCCTCTCCCTTGACCTCATGCAGAAACTCTGACAGTTTCAGTGCACATTTAAAAGGCTCTGGAACCATTACTGTCATGTAAGTGGTTTCTCTTTCACCTATGCAAGTTTTCTAACGTTATGTGTGTGAGACTGACCTTTAAATCATGGGGAGGTTTCTGGTTTAAACCATTTCTGCCTAAATGAGCATTTCCGTCTCAGCAACAGCATTAATTTGCCTCGTTCTCCAAATGAAGTTTCAGGCCTGTTCACATACAATTTCTTACTAAAACTGAGGTTCTGCTAAGAAACCACCGTGATATTTAGAGCTTTCTTTCATTAGGCATATCTAGAGCATATCTTGTTTTCCCAGTGTTTTATGACATTTTTCTTCCTGTTACCTGGCCTATGATTACTTTTTACAGTCTAAAGGAGGAGTTGCCCAAAACAAAAGATCACCTCCTTCATTTCTGCTGGAATTTGCACCGTCAGTTTTTTAGGTTTTTTTCTGGGTCAGGTCTATAATAGAAAATAAATCATCTGAGAAAATCATCTGTGTGGAGGCAGCACAGAACCGTTTGTGAGCACGGGACTAAACTCTCTTTTCTCCTAACATGTTCTTCATCCAAACTGTGTCCCGGGAAGGGAAGGCTCCAGGGAGACCTTGGAGCCCCTTCCAGTACCTGAGGGGGACCAGCAAGAGAGCTGGAGAAGGACTTTTGACAAGGTCATGGAGTCATAGGACAAGGGGGAATGGCTTCAAACTGAAAGAAATTGGGTTTAGATTAGATATTAGGAAAAAATTCTCTTCTGTGAGGGTGGTGAGGCCCTGGCACAGGTTGCCCAGAGGAGCTGTGGGTAGTCTATCCATGGAAGTGTTCAAGACCTGGATGGATGGGGCTTGGAGCAAACTGGTTTAGTGGAAGGTGTCCCTGCCCATGGCAGGGGGACTGAAAGTAGCTGGTCATTAAGGCCCGTTCCAACCCAAACCAGTCTATGAACTTATGGATCTGAGCAACTTCCCTGAGTAGTTGAAACCCTGTGAAATGTGTTAACAAATGAAGAGCATGGATAAACCAAAGACAGATCCTATTTTACCTACAAGTGCAGATTTGAACAGAAGTATCCACCTAAGGGAGAGACCAGGACTGGGAACTGGAGCATCATGCCATCCTACAACCTTCTCAGCTTCAGCATGGGTTTATACCAGACTAGGGTGTTTATATGACAATCTCATGCTCCAAAAACAATTCTTTTTT